>VONZ01002192.1:0-63090 GCA_012976165.1 Labeo catla
CATGTTTAAACTTACCATACTTTTACCATATTTGATGCATTTATTCTGAATAATCGGCTATCAGTATCAGTGGAGAAATTTAATATCTGTAGCTCTCTATTTTTTTCATATGTATTTTTGAACCCTTCTGTCATGTAGCCTGTAACACCACTGGTCAAAAGTGAAATTGCTTGCAAATTCCTTGTTTTGCTAAATTATCACCAAATATTGGATTCAACACAGGTTACAGATCAGTTACAAGCCCAACTCTGAAGTGAGTTCTTTGAGCAACTGCTCCCTGGGCACTGCAGCAATAGCAATATGGCTGTGTGTGTGTGTGTGTGTGTGTGCACCTGGTATTCATCACGTTATGGGGACCAAATGTGAGGGAAATGTGGGGACATTTGTGAGGTCCCCATGAGGAAACAGGCTTATAAATCATGCACAATGAGTTTTTTTGAGAAAGTAAAAGTGTGCACAGCCTCCTGTGAGGGCTAGGTTTAGGTGTAGGGTGATAGAAAATACGGTTTGTACAGTATAAAAACCATTACGCCTATGGAATGTCCCCATAAAACATGTAAAATTAACATGTGTGATAGCGTGTGTGTGTGTGTGTGTTGATGTTATTATTGTGTATTTGGATGGGTTAAATGCAGAGCACAAAGTCTGAGTATGGGTCACCTTTCCTTTCCTTTCCTTTCCCTTAATCTATTGGCGTATTAAACACTCTATTTTGGAGGTGAAAAGACAGAAGTTTGATGCAAGTAAAAAACAAAGAACATAAAACCTTTGTCATTGTATTGTGCAAAATACAATACATTTTGGAAACTCTATCGCTGCACTCACACGCCACCTTGCTAATGCAATTTATATGCTTATAAAATTCACAAATAAACCTTACAATGACACTGCAATGAACAAAACATCTAAATGACACATTTTGTGTAAGAATTTTTATTGACCACCAGATGGCACAGTAGAGAACTGTATCAAAAGCTTTGCAGCATCAATACAGTTTGTTGTAAAAGCCTCACTGCTTCAAAAGCCTCCTTCGGCACATCCCTACTTACCTTGACTCAGTCCCACTGAAAACCACCAGGGGGTTCCTTTACAATGTAGAAATATTAACAAATGGCTGGTAATAAAGTTATTATTATATAAAGTTTATATATTATAATGCACCTTAACGTTGGTGCTACCCACAATTAAACAAAAAGAAGTAGTTGTTTATATATTATGAACCCTAGGCTCAGTTATTTGGTTTATTTAATTCCTGGATACTGCCTGCCTGTAAATATTGTGCCCAAGAGCATAAAAGTGTTTAATCAAGTATATAGAAATACATTTGAATGTAGGCTATATTGTGAGTAGTCATAGAAGTGATTAATAAATAAAAATATAACAAAAATGTAACAGTGAATCATTCTGTGAATCTTCAGTTGATTCAGTGTTTCAGAGGGCTTCATTTCACATCATCACAACTGTTTTCAACTTCCTCTTGAAGCTGCTTTGTCTTGACTTTTTAATGACAGCTGGCAATGCAGCTGTATGTGCATTCCTGCCATTTACTGGGAGTGTAAAGCCCAGACGGAAGACAGAGAAAACTAAAATAAATCCTCCTAATTAAATTTCTCTCTCTTTCTCTCTCTCTAATTACTTACATTTATTGGTCACTTACTTCTATTAGTACTCATAACCAGTGTTGGGGAGTAGCTTGTTACATGTAACGGAATTATGCAATTTAATTACAAAATAAATGTAATTGTAATTAGTTACATTTACTGAGAAAAAATATGTAATTAAATTACAGTTACTTTTGAAAAATGTTACTGATTACAAAGGGGGTTACATCTGAATTTCACACAAATACACCCACATACAGATTTAATTGTCTACTTTTATAAACTGCATTGATTGCAGAATAGGACACATGCTTATTCAATAACTATTTTATTTCTTATTTGGGTTTTTGCATATACTTTAGATTTTAAGATAAATAGTTTTTTTCAGGGTGTTGTTAGATGGCAGTGTTTCCTGTCATAACTATGCAAACATTTGATTTCAAAACCAGTATCATAGCTATTAAACTATTTCTTGTTATGATTTCAAATCTGAATTTAACCTCAGAATGATCTAAAAATAAGTTAATAAGAGTCTGAATTTGTGGTGGCTGTGCTTTAAATTAAATTATTACACGGCTTTACGGAATACTTGATTCTGATTGGTCAGTCATCACATTCCAAGGTATGTTATTCTTCGATAACAACTGGTAAAAGCTAATAACACAGACTCATCCAGAAAACTTACGTTGGCCTATACGCTTGATAATTTTTCTTAGTGGAAGCTTTGGATTTGGTTAGCTATTAAAATATTAAAACTCAATTCAATATTATGTGTACAATTTCTTGATGAGGTCATCCTGGTTATGTGGACTCAACAAGCAACTGTGTAATAAATGGGATAATGTACGTCCAGTCAGTTGTTATTGCAAAATAAAGATGTATCCCTTACTTATTATAATCTTAATTCAAGTGATAAAGGATTTTAAAAGTCTGACAGTAATCAGTGTTGAGAGCTACTGTAAGGTTCACTCTGCCTGGTTTAAATGTTTCAAAAATTTTAGAAATTTAGAAAAGTAAATCAAAAAGTAATAAGTTACATGACTTTAATATAGAATAGAATATAGAATAAGAAAGAAACAGACTAATATTAGCGTAGATGCCATTCTTCTGACGATGCACTGAGTACATCGGGTGTTATGGGAAGTAACTGAGCCTAACTTTTAAAACACCCCCAAACTTGGTTTCTCCCATTTCCCATGATGCACTGCAGCACAGATATAAAGGCTCATTCCACAATCATTCTGGTTTCTTAACCGGATCCAGCAGCATGGTGGCAGGTGAGGTGAGTAAGTGCTGCTCTTGTAAATGGGTTTATATTTTGTGTGTTAGTTAGTGATGGCTAAGTGAAGCGTTCTGAACTAGTGAAGCTTTCAACACAATTGTATCGGAAAAAGGTTCATGTTGTGGCCATTAGTAAAAATGAATAACACCTTCCAAAGTGCTGTGCTCCATTGCAGCCGCTGGTTTCACATCTGGTTCTACAAATGATTCTTTGTTTTATTTTATTGTATATAAATAATGGTCATTGTCAAAGTCAATTATTTATGTTGGTGTACTAGCACTAAAATAAGTAAAATAAATAAAACATAAATTCATAAATGAAATCTATGATATGTTTATTTGAACTCTGCCTCAGTCCTTAGACTTTTTCTTCAAAGTTAATTTTTGAGCTCAGTATATAAATTACAACTAAAAAATAAATTCATAAACAATGCTAACACATTAAAATGTACTATAATGTAAAGGAAACGGCACTGGGCTTCGCTTCGTTTGAACCAGATACTGAAACAAGCGCATGGTTTTCAGGTGAATGAAGCTTCGGACGTCATAGATCACTTGCTTTTCTTAAAACGAATCAAGCTCTGATGCAGTACTTCAATGTGAAATGTGTCTTTTTTTTGATACAAGCTTTGGAGCATCCTTGTTAGGTAACATCACTAGTGTGGGTTAAAGATGGTCTGTGGAACATTTCCCTGTTTAGTTGTGTTAGAATAGATGTGTGATTACTGGATGGTTTACTGCATTTGTGTGCTCGTGTTCAGTTACAGTAAATGAAGCTGATTCACTGCTCATCTCTCACTCATATTATCTTCCTAATATGCCTGTCTCTCTTCTACTACACTGCTGATCCATTCATAACAAACCTAGAGAAACACTTAATGTCTAGATATTACGACAGACATACGATCATGACCGTATGTGATTTACATATTGGGCTGTTTTCCTAATAATAATGTTAACATGAGGAATGCTAAACGAGGGTCACTTAGTGTGATGGGATGGATGTTGTTACTACAACCCCCTCTGCTGGAGAATAGGAAGAGCGCACTACAGGTTTAGCTGAGGCCTTCACCTGGTTAACTGGTTAATGATTAACTTGATTGCTTCAGGTTGAAAGTAGAGTGTGCTGTTACTCAGTCACTGAATTGCGTTAATATTAAAAAAATACTGTTATTTTAATAATAGCAATCGCAGGCAGTTTGTGTCAAATAAAAATATTTTCTGTCTATATAAAATAGCTTGAAAAAACTGCCAGCGCTTTGGTGTCAAAAATATACTGTTTTTTATTTTTTTGGTGAGGTTACATTATACTTTGCCAGCGATCTCCAGGAGTTCGCGTCAAATACATTAAATAATTAATAAAATTAACTTCAGACAACAGTCGAAAGCAATCACAGGCAGTTTGTGTCAAATATATAAACATATTCTGTTAATACATATAAAATAACTGGGAAAAACTGCCAAGCTTCCAGTGTCAAAATACTTTTGTTTGTTTGTTTGTTTGTTTTGTGTTTTTTTTTTGTTTTGTTTTTTGTTATTTGTTTTGAGGTACACATTATACTTGCCAGCGATCTCCAGGAGTTCGCCTCAAATACATTAAATATTAATAAACATTAACTTAAGATACCAGTCAGCAATAGCAGGCAGTTTGTGTCAAATAAAAACAGTTTCTATCTATATAAAATAACTTGAAAAAACTACCAGGGTTTCGGTGTCAAAAATATACTTTTTTTCTTTTTTACATTGCGATCTCCAGGAGTTCACGTCAAATACATTAAATATTAATAAACATTAACTTCAGATACCAGTCAGCAATCGCAGGCAGTTTGTGTCAAATAAAAACATTTTCTATTTATATAAAATACTGGGAAAAACTACCAGGGCTTCAGTGTCAAAATATACTTTTTTTTTTTGGTGAGGTTACATTATACTTGCCAGCGATCTCCAGGAGTTCGCCTCAAATACATTAAATATTAATAAACATTAACTTCAGACAAAAGTCAGCAATTGCAGGGAGTTTGTGTCAAATAAAAACATTTTCTTTCATATAAAATAACTTGAAAAGTGTGTCAGTGCTTTGGTGTCAAATTAATACATTTCATATTTTTGGTAAGGTTACATTATACTTGCCAGGCCCATACGGAAGTGCAATATATTCACATACATGTGAAACATTGTTGAATATATTGAAATATATTTAAAAAATATATTTCCCAAATGCATAAAATTCATGTTGCCTGTATAAATATATGTACACATATGTGACAATATATTTTATGTTTCATGTCATTTACCCTATAAAATAATATACATGATATGAAATTTGTCACATCTTATGGAAGCCCGTTTCCGCCTCTAAATAAAAAAATAAAGTATTGCGACTTTTTATCTCACAATTCTGACTTTTTTTCTCCGAATTGCGAGATACAAACTCGCAATTCTGACTTTATAACTCGCAACTGTGAGTTTATAACAGGCAATTCTAACTTTTGTTTCTCTTCACTAAGCACCATAGTAAACCACGAGACGTGATTCTTACAGTACGCTGACGCACTGCTGCCACACACGTTTTTTTCCACTCAGCTGTGTCGTAATAGCGAGATCTTTTCTCGTTAAACAATATATGTTATAAAAACGATATGATTTTCCCGTTATAGAAGATATATGGTTACATTATGTTAGCGAGCTAAGCGATTGTCCGCGCTGCCTTCGCCACAGTCCTGACATAAAGGAGGATCTGCACGTTGCTGAAGTTATAGAAATACACTGTTTTAAGTATTTTAATGTAATGCTTTCAATTGTAGCGGTGTATTTATTAGGATTAATCTGTCTACAAACTGCACTCAGACCCAGAGGATATGACTCATTTAAAATGATCAGATCAAAACTGTTATTTCTGAATAATCCACTCTGGACTTGAGATATTATTTGGATGGCATAAGTTTGATTTAACAGCAAATCGAAATACTAACAGAAAGAAATAAAAGAAAAATGACAAACGGTTTGATTGTATTATGCTGATGATTATAATGATGGTGATTATGATGATCTCGTTCTGTTTGAAAAATGAAAAAAAGAAAAAAAAAAGCCAGATTTGTACTATTTTTGATAATGGGTAAAAAGAGAGCTTATGCTTTAATATTTGTGCGTGGGCGGCCCTGAAAAGGCACTTTTCAACTCAACCTGACTTTACTGTCTGTCCCATCATACAGAATAAATGTTTGTCTGATGTACCGCTCTGCAAGTCACAATAACGTTTCTTCATAATGGCTGGCTGTTGCATAGGCTATATTTCTTGCAAATTTTTATATTTTATACATACACCAATTATGGTGTTGAAAACAAATTTCTGCGCTGGTGGAAACAACACGAGACTTCACTTTCGCTTTCACTTTCGAGACCGACTCCGGAAGCATTTAGTGTCTCCGCCAGCAGCAGCCAATCAGCGCAGCTGGAAGATCCGCGTTAAAGCGCACGCAATGGGCTGAAACTTCCCACACAGCTCCGGCAAACGTAATGTGTCGGGGGAAATAGAAATGAGATATTTTAATTATTTATCGACAAACCAGTGTTTTCTGAGTCAGTGTCCCAAGGATTACGTTGCGGATCCTGACTCACCATCTCCTCTTTGGACGCGCCTTTAGAGAAATGCATCTTTACAGATTACATATTGAAAGAGTTTTTTGTTTTTGTGAAAGAGTATTATATTATTATAGTTTTGTTTCGTTAAGTAATAATTTCAAGCTTTCTGTAGATATATGTATTATGTCTGTGAGGTATGTTTCGCTGAGTTTCCGTCAATGTTTGTGAAGCGCTCCTGTTGAGACAACAGAAAGCGCATTATGTTTGTTTTCTTTATTTAATAAAAGCACCGTTTGCAACGTTTTGTTGATATTGTGAGTGCACACAAACAAAAGACCCTTAACATTTCCGAATGATGTATTACTCTTACCTTTACGAGCAAAAATGACGGAACATTTTAAATTGTTTCCACTGAAAAGAAATGCAAGTAATCGCGCTGGCGCCTCCATTTCCTGCAACTCAGCTTCCACTCTCCGCACAAAGGATTAGATATGCGTCTAATAGCGCACATTTATCTGTTTAACGTTGAAACTAACATTGTTTTACACTTGAACTCTTTTAGGCCTATATAGATCTTATTTTAGGCGTGATTTGAGAAGGCAAAATTGATCAAACAGACTGTGCGTGTTTGATCAATGTGTCGGATCAAACTTTCGCTGACCACTTGGTCATTACTTAAAAAAACAAACACTTAGCCTATATTTAATGAACAAAAATGCTCCAAATGTTTTTCTAAATTAACTTAACAAAATAATTAATCGAAATATAGTCACTTTTGAACTATTTCAATAGATGAAACAGTAGTATAAGGTGTTTTGGGTGAAGACGGGCTCGGGCCGAGAATTCTGATAAGCTGGACAAGGGCCGGGTTAGGGCATATATATGAGGCCCGTGGAGGGCTCTAATGAACATTTATCCCAGTACTTAAGTTATTATTTAATGTTTGCAACAAAGAAATGTAGCCTATACCGTGTATCCTGCTCGTGAAGCTTGTTTAAACATAAAGCTTAACTTACATGACCGGAGATCAGCGGTTGCGGGAAAGCAGGTTTAAATATTCCGATGTGATTGTGATTTCAAATGTTTTATAGACATGGCGCACTCATCATCATAGCAATAAGATTGTGTGTGTTTGAATCGAGATCGCGAACATTTAATGAATAATCCATATGAGTCTATAGTCTGTATGTCATAATTTGTACCAGACCTCAAAAGTTACCCGGGCCCAAGCCCGGGCGGCCCCCCCGCTTCCGCGATCCATGGTAATAATGTAAATGTCTGCTTTTTTTTTTATGTACTTCCACAATAACAAAAAAAACTTTACAATTTTTTTTTTTTTTTTTTTGTAAAAATGCAGGGTGTGCTGTCGCAACTTATGTCTATAGACAGTTTGAAAGGTCTACTTTAATAAAACAATTTAAAACAAAATTGTGTTTATTTAATTCGTATAAATCCAACTAGAGGTAGTGTACAGTCTTTCCCATGTAAGTTTATTATCTGTAGCCTACCATTGTGCTTACACCCAGACCCAGCGCAGCCTATTCCCACAGTATAAAGTCTGGATTTCAACTCAGAAGAACAACCCGATGTGCGGCTTGATTCAGCTAAATGTATCATTTAATAATATATAATAAATAATGTATAATTTATAAATAACCAGACTAAGTATCAGGGCCACCCACGCATGTTAAACAAACATTAAAGCAATAAGCTCATTTGTTTTACCTACGAACAAAAATCTTAATTTACGTTTTTCCGTTTCTCAAACAAAACGAAATAATAATAATAAGCTATTATTATTATTATTATTATTATTATTATTATTCTAAAATCTTTATTTCTTTCAGCTGGTATTTCGACATCAAACTTAAGTGTTCCAAATAAATATTCCAAGCCCAGAGTCGATTTTTCCGAAATGTTGATAATCTTAAGATTTTATAATAAACATAATAATAATAACACGCATAATAATAATAATAATAATAATAATAATAATAATAATAATAGTCTATTATTATTATTTCGTTTTGTTTATGTCTATAGACATAAGATGCGACAGCGCACCCTGTATTTACGCAATTTGTAACGTTTTTGTTGTTTGTTGTTGTTACTGTGGACGTACATAAAATAAAATGTGTGAAAAAAAATGTGTGGCAGCAATGCGTCACCGTACTGTAAGAATCACGTCCCGTGGTTTACTGTGGTGCTTTGTGTAGCAAATGAAGAGAAACAAAAGTTAGAATTGCCTGTTATAAACTCACAGTTGCGAGTTATAAAGTCAGAATTGCGAGATATAAAGTCGCAATTGAGAGATATAAAGTTGCAATTGCGAGAAAAAAAAGTCAGAATTGCGAGATATAAAGTCGCAATTGCGAGAAAAAAAAAAGTCAGAATTCTGACTTTTTTTCAATTGCGAGTTTATATCTCGCAATTCTGACTTTATATCTCGCAATTCTGACTTTATAACTCGCAATTGCGACTTTATATCTCACAATTCTGAGAAAAAAGTAAGAATTGTGAGAGAAAAAGTCGCAATATTTTATTTTTTTTATTTATTGGCGGAAACGGGCTTCCATAACATCTGTATGGGCACCAGAAGCAAAAAAAAGGTGTGGCCCCACTAGTGAGAGAAGCGGCCATTTTCTCAGCGTTTGCAGATGGAAGCGAGTGAAGGACGATTTTCGTTAAGTAAAGATCAAAAATGTAAACTAAGTAGTTTCCTAGAAAACAGCGTCGTGTAATGAAGACTTCCCTAAGTATTTTGAGGCTGATTAAGTTTTAATTGTTGAAAGTAATGTTTTCTATGTAATATTTCAGACTTGTTGAGCTTTGAGTCTTCATTGTGCCCGCGGCGGGAGTTAACGGCACAGAAGACCGCGTGTGTGCGGAGGCGATAGTCTCAGCTTCCTCAGAGGAGAGGGAAAGACGGTATAAGGCAAGTAAAGGTCATAATTCCATATAATCTAACTTTTTTTTGACTATTAGTAAAAGAATGGTTGCATTTTTTTTTTAGAGATTGAAAGCCAGAGCTTCATTCTTTCAGGATTAATGGGAGTTTGTTTTTAGTAAATACGTGTTTCTGTTGTCTCCTGCCTGTTTTCTTCACATTTTGATGCAACAACAGTATGATGACACATTTTATTTAAACCACTGATGTCCGTTTTTTTGTAGAACTCAAACCAACTTTGAGGCTAACACCACAGAAGCCTACTTGTGTGATGAGGCGATTTTCTGAGCTTCTTCAGAGGGAAAGACAATTTAAGGCAAGTAAAGGTAATAATTTAATGTGATCTTTATTATTATTTTTTTTCTTTGTCTAAGAGTAAAAAAAGTTTCATGTAGATGAGCCAGAGACAGGATAAATTATTTTTTGATTGATATGAGTTATTTGTAGAAAATAAAATGTTTCCATTGTCTTCTGCATGATTTTGATGCAACAATAGTACGATGACTTGTTCACATTTTAATTAAATCATTGAAGTCTGTGTTTTTCATTGCAGAATTCAAACCAACTTTGGAGTTAACAACACAGAACCTTAATTGTGTGAGGAGGCAATCTTCTCAGCTTCTTCATAAGAGAGGGAAAGATGGTTTAAGGCAAGTAAAGGTCATAATGTCATGTTATTATTATTATTATTATTATTATTTTGTCTAAGAGTAAAAATTGATTCTTTTGAGATTGATGCAAGTTATTTTTAGAAAATACATGTTTCTGTTGTCTCCTGCCTGTTTTCTTCACATTTTGATGCAACAACAGTGTAATGATTTGTTTACATTTTAATTAAACCACTGATGTCTGTGTTTTTCATTGCAGAACCTAAACCAACTTCGGAGTTCATGACATAGAAGCTTACTTGTGTAAGGAGGTGATCATCATGTTATTTTGTGTGTGTGTGTAAAATAATGTTTTATGTAGATGTTAAAAGGTCAGAGACATAAGAGAGCTTCATCCTTTTAAAATTGATGAGAGTTATTTTTTAGAAAATAAATGTACCTGCGATGCACATGCATAGTCTGTGTAATCTGGGTCTATACAGTTAGGGTATGTCGAAAAGCTCCCATCTCGTTTTCGTCTTAAATTTCAAAATTGTCCTACAATGCTGTTTTACATTTTTTATGTAAAGGGTGTTTGATCTTCTTTGTATGTTCACCTTGTAAATACTCTGAAATGTTTTGCATTCTGTAGAAGACAAGATGGGAGTTTTTCGACATATCCTAACTGTATTGACTAATAATAATAGTAATAGTTGACTAATCAAAAAAATAATTGTTAGATTAGTCTAAATAAAAATAATCGGTTAGTGGCAGCCCTAGAAGCATTCAGGTAAGAAAATCAAATGTAGAAATCACTTTAGTGCAGGGGTGCCCAACCCTCCAACTCATATCAAACACACCTGTCTGTAATTATCCAGTGCTCCTTCAGATCCTAATTAGTTGGTTCAGGTGTCTTTGTGTTGGGTTGGAGCTGAACTCTGCAGGAAGGTAGATCTCCAGGAACAGGGTTGAGCACCCCTACTACTAGTGTATTCATCACAAATAGTTTTTTAAAACTACATAAACAGTTTAGTCAAGAGCAGTCAGTGACTCTTTAATAGTAATGTGACAGATGGCCTATAGTAAATATATAGACCTACTGTAATGCACGGATCTAATAATGTTACACATGAAATGTTTTTCCCCAACAGTTAACCAAACATTCTTTTAAAACATAACAGATTATGTTTGCATTAATTTTGCCTGTAGATCAAAATTTGCCTGTGCGCATTCTGACTCCTTTTGCCCAGCACAATCCACAACTGTGAAATCTGAGAGCTTTCTGTCCCTCCAAAAGCCTAAGCAACTACTACCTTCTAACAGTAAGGTAGGAAAGACATCAATGCAAAAAACTTTATTTATGTCTGATCTGACTTCAACACAACATGCATGCGTCTTGGTGCTTTAATAGAGATTCATATTTTGCAAATAAAGTGGTAAATTATTGTCTTTGTGCAAACAAAGCAGTAACTTGACTTCATAAAATTTAGGTAAAACCGCTGGAGTCACATGGACTACTTTAAGTATGTCTTTACTATCTTTCTGGGCCTTGAAAGTGGTTGTTGAGTAGGCTGCCTACTAATCCAAATGTTTTTCATCTTCTTTCTTGTTTTGTTTTGCAGATGCTGTCAAAAAAAAAACACCATGAAAAGGCAACTTCTGGACAGTTGGGCCAGGCCATTAATTCTAAGTTAGCAGAACTGAGGTTTCAGAACAAGAAAAAAGAGGTATAGGCCTGTTAATTTTGTTTCCTATGTGGTTTTATAGTGAGGTTTTTAATTTGAGTAAAATTAATCCTGTGGTAAACATAACTTGATACTTGAATGTTTTGTTTTACAACTTAAACTACACACACTCGCACCCCAAACTGCCTAGATATCAAATATTTATCAAAAAATACATTACAGTTTAAATAAATAAAATAACTGCCTCAAAATTTGCATTTTCTTCCTGAATGTATTTCTCAGTTGCAAGCAAATGGATATCATGTCCACAAGACATTTTGACATTTTTAAGTTTTTAATGTTCTCTGAGAACATGTTAAGGTTAATTTACTTAGGTGAAGTATTCTAAAAATTATTAATTGAATACATTTGAATACACAAGTATATTTGTAGACAGTACATTGTATGGGTTTTCTTTTATGCCAAAAATCATTAGGATATATTCAGTTAAAAAAAAATCGACCCTTATGACTGGTCTTGTGGTCCAGGGTCACATATGTTTAAAATAGATATACATGTACAGAAGTATAATATATTTACAGATACAGAAATTAATATATGAACATATATTTCAAATTAATATATTTACATACACTATTTACATATAAAGGAAATATATATGTAAATATAAAGAAAATACATATATGTAAATATTTATAATAAAAATACATTTACATACACTAATATTTGAGCATATTTACATATAAAGCAAATAAATATATAAATTAATTATTTAGTTAAATAAATTAATTAAATATTTATAATAAAAATGTTTACATATATGTAATATATGTGAAAAATATTAAAAAGGGGCCGAAATCAAATATTTAAATATGTTTTTGACATATATTTAAAAATATACTTGCATATAAGTATATGGTCTATTTTCTTCTATTTATTTTTAATACATTTAAATACATGGAAATGTATTTATTACTCATATATTTCAATCTATGTGACTTCCCTATGGGTATGCATGAATAAAACTGAAAAGGTTAACTCTTTGTGTGTCTGCGTGTGTGTATTGAGGTACTAGAAGCACAATCTTCCATGGAAAATGTTTAAAATTACCCTTTTTTCTTTTTGTCTCTGTCTTCCCTTTAGCTCTCATAAACAACATCTCTCAGCTTCGAATGACAATTTTTATTTATTTTTTTTGTAAGGCTCTTAAACGCAAAACGAAAACAAAGCAATACAAAACAACACCAGAGAACAACAAAAAATATTTATTTCTTTATTTGAACATGCATCTAATGACAATTGAGTTAAACTGCAGTCAGTGAAAGTTATGAAAAGTTACGATGCAGCAAGATACACAGCAAATAGGGAAACTGCTTTAAATTAACGACAAAAAACAATGAGGAACAAAGGAAATGTGTTCGATTCGTGCTGTGCTTGTTCAGTATCATTCACGTTCTGATAAAAGCACATGCAAAAATATAAGCATTTTAACCTATTATGTGAATAACATAAACAACTGTACATCTAAACGGGGCGTATGGACATTCGGCTTTATTACGTTATTTAAATATTTCATCAGACAAGAGCTGAAGAACAGACAACACACTCCATTCCATTCGCTTGTTCGTAGTTCAAACGGCCACGCCCACCGAGGAACGAACTTATGAATATTCGTACTAATCCCGCCCATTTGGAACCGTTTTTATGGGAACTGAATATTATACCACACCGGATTCTGTTCCTACAACACAAGATCGTCTGTACTATTGCAAGTAAGTTTGAATAATTTCACGATTACAGTTATTTAGGAGAATGATGAACGGATTTCATAGCTATATGTAAGCGTGATTTGTTTACAAGTCTGTAAAAATGTAGCGGTTAAAAACCGCAGTAAAGATAGTTTTCAGGGAAGGTTCAGCTGACCAGTACTGGCGTGTGGAAGTTTTCACAAATCAGAATAGTGCAGTTAAGGGGTCAGGAAAGGATCAACTGAGAAAAAATATACTGTAAAACATTACCTCAAATCGAAGCCAAGGACTTAAGGAAAGGTACAACAACCAAAGCTTAAATCTGAAGATGCCACAAATCACAGCAGTCTATTAGACACGTGTACGATTTATCTAAGGACGTGGGAAACCGTTATTCACTGGAACAGCACCACGTGACATTATGATAGAAGAAAAAGAGAGCAGAGCATAAAGAAACACTGACACGCAATAAATAGCGATTGTGAAAGTTTTCACAAATCGAGTTTGACTTAAAAAAAATGTTTTTATATTCGATCCGTCTGCGTGTTTAATGGTAAAACACGTTAAACACGAAGAGCGCCTATTTTTCACATTCCTTACTATAGCGGACTTACCAAGGGGGTTACGGACAAGAGCTTTGCTGTGAAAACATTCACAGATCAAGCTGGTTAAGATGACACCAATTTCAGTCTGCTAAGTTTCCAACTTTCGGAGCTATAAGCATCGAAAAAAAAAACTTTTTTTCCGCCAAAAGGACAGCATCACCAGAATTCACAAATCATGGAGAACGACATTCGGGATTATTTGCATGTTTATGACAACGCGCTGTGTATTTATAGCTAAAAGAATCCAAATATCAAACTCCAAATATAAAAACTATCTTTACTGCGGTATGTTACCTTCCTTTGTAAAGTGAACGACTCCAACTACAAACAACTTCCTGCTCTCATTTTAGCAACATGGAAAGAAAAGACTATATGATGGAACCTCAAAATACAGGTATCATATACTCTATTTTTGTTTGTTATATGAGACTTAATTGTGATGTGCAACATTAAATAATGACTTTAGTTGATTTATGAATGTAATAGCTGTAGGAGCAGCAGTAACATCAGCTTCACTTTCATCTTCTGTCACAGAACTTAAGCAAAAATGTGTAGAGTGTTTGGAAGCAGAAACATTGTCTCTTGTGAAGTGTTTCTGGTTTATGTTCACTTGACACAAACATACTGAAGCAGAAACATGCAGAACAAACTTCATGTTTTCAAGCTACTGTATTTAAGCTTCTGCAGTTAAACTGAAAACTAAAGGACAGACAAAAAAAAAAGCTTCAGAACAGTGATTGATGAATAATCAGAGACTGTGTCACTGTTTGAAAATCACTAACATCTCTTACAGGACGATGAAGATCAGCTGGGGACTAAAAAATAGACAGAGGAGAGAACAGAATATCAACATGTCAACCTCCGATACCACAGGTAAAAATCACAGTCACATCATTGTTTAAAATGATTCTAAAGAACATTTTTATTAGATTCTCTCAATAAAATAATTTTTTTTCAAGCACTTTATTTACGTTTCAAATCCACTTCTTTCTGCATATTATCTCATCAACAAATTCCAAACATAAGTCTTTATCTACATATTGAAGTAACGTGTGGTAAACATACCTCCTGCTGGTGGATTCTGCTTATTTTGATCTGTGATGTAGATTAAGATCAAGATATTTGCATCATAACATGTCACATATCACATGTGCTGTGTGTTATTGTGTGATGTGAGGATTGTGGACACTGAATGTCTGATTTGACTGTTTGCAGTGAGGATTGTTCTTCTGGGTTCGAGCGTGTCTGAAAACAGTCTGGTTGGAAAGTTCATATTAGGACGAGCAGCGTTTGACAGTGAAGCTCCTCCAGATGTTGTAGAGAGAGTCGCAGGAAGACTGAAGGACAGACACGTGATCATCATCAACAGTCCTCAGCTGCTCCAGACCAACATCTCAGATCATCAGATCACACAGACAGTGAGAGAGTGTGGCCATCTGTCTGATCCAGGACCTCATGTGATCGTTCTGCTCCTCAAACATGAGCCGTGTTCAGCAGAAGATCAAGAGCGTGTGGAGAAGGTGCTGCTCTCTTTCTCTGAGCGTGTTTATCAACACACCATGGTGCTCAGCACACGAGAGCCACTGAAACCAATGACATCCTGCAGAAAATCATTCAGAAATGTGCAAACAGACACTTCAGTCTTCAGACGAGCAGCTCTCCTCATGATCTTCTGCAGACGCTTGAGGACATTGTGAAGATGAATGATGGACGACACCTGAGTTGTGCTGAAGGTTCACAGCATTTCACAATGGAGAAACAGAATATTTGATGTTTATATTGGTAAATTAACATGTTTTCATTTTGTTCTGTTCTCAGTTCCAGAGTATAAAAAGATGAATCTGGTTGTGTGCGGGAGCGACGAGACATTAAAATCCTCCATATCAGAGCCGATCCTGCAGCAGACAGACAGAAGATCAGATCGTCAGATCAGTCTGGTGGAGCTTCCAGCTCTGATTCGTCTCTCAGAGGAGGAAGTGATGCGTCAGACTCACAGCTGTGTGTCTCTCTGTCATCCTGGAGTTCATGTTTTCATCATCATCATTCCTGAAGCTCCAATTAATAATGAAGACAAAGAAGAAATGGAGAAGATCCAGAGGATATTTAGCTCAAGAATCAACAAACACATCATGATCCTCATAAAGCTGAATTCAGAGCATCAGACAGCAGAACTAAATGAAGAAACACAATCTGTCATTCAGATTTTTGGAAGAAGACATTCACTGAACTACTACGATGCTCTGGAGCAGTGTTTTCTTTAAAATATTTGCACTAAAATGCTAACTTTAAACTGTGCAGATAATGTGAATTTGACAGAGAGCAACTGCGTAATGACAAGACAGAAAAGCACACCGATGGTGTTTCTGAACACCAGTGTTCGGTGTGAATGTGTGAATTGTACATTGTGTGAATTATAGAGTGGCTTGTAAATTTTACATCCTCACGATGCATTTTCAGGCATACAAAACTAAATAAATACTAAACAAGCAGTTAGCAGACCTCTTTTATGTTACAGAATCAGATTTTGACAGAAAAACACTTTAAGCTGTAAAACTGATGCATTTCTTCTCTTACAGGTTCAACAGAGAGTGAAGATGATCTGAGGATTTTGCTGCTGGGAAAAACTGGAGTCGGAAAAAGTGCAACTGGAAACACCATTTTAGGAAGAAAGAAGTTTACAGCAGAAACATCTCAAGAGTCTGTTACTAAAGAGTGTCAGAGAGAAACAGCTGAAATCAACAGCAGACACATTACTGTGATCGACACTCCAGGACTGTTTGGTACTGAACTCACTAATGAAGAAATACAGAGAGAAATCAGCAACTGCATCCCCATGATCCTGCCTGGACCACATGTGTTCATCATTGTGCTCAATTTAGGACAAAGATTCACCAAAGAAGAGGCAACAGCTGTGGAGATCATCAAGGAGACGTTTGGAGAGAAATCATTATTGTTCACTATGGTGCTCTTCACCAGAGGAGACTTTTTAGAGAACAAAACCATTGAACAGTGTTTGGGAAAACCTGGATCTGCTCTGAATCAGCTGATTGAATTCCATGTGTTCAATAATAAAGAGACTGGAGACCAAACACAGGTGACTGATCTACTGCAGAAGATAGACAACATGGTGAAAACAAACGGAGGGAGTTACTACTCATGTAAGATGTTCAGAGAGATGGAAAGACAAATACAAGAACAACAGAAGAAGATACTGATGGACAGAGTCAGCGAAAGAGAAGAAGAGATGAAGAACGTAGAAGAAGAGAAAGAAAGAATGAAGATCATGATGGAGGAAGAACGACAGAATCAGGACAAAGATAAAAAGAGAAGAGAAGATGAATATAAAAGAGAAATGAAGGAACAGGAGGAGCAGATGAGAGATGAGATGAAAAGTGTGAAAGAGGAGTTTAAAAATGAAAAAACAGAAATGAGGAAAGAAACAGAGACTGTAAAGAAAGAAAAAAAAAATCTACAGATAGAAATAAACAGACTGATGAAGAGAATAGAGCATGAAAGACAACATCATGACAAAGAGAGAAAGAGAAGAGAAGAAGAGTTTAATGAGAGAGAAGAACAATATAAAACACTCCTGGAAGAGAAAGAAGAGAGTGAGAGAAAGACACAAGAGAACATGAAGAGAGAACGAGAGGAATGGGAGAAACAGAAACAAGAGGAACAGAACAGAAGAAGAGGAGGAGAAAAGAGAGAGAGAGAAACAGATTTCAGTTGAACAGATTCAGAGACTGAAGAGTGAAATGGAGAGAATAATCAGAGAGAAAGAGAGAATAGAAAGAGAGAGACAAGAACAACTAGAGGATTCAGAGAAGAGACTGACAGAAGAAAGAAACATGAGAGAAGATCAACAAAAGACTCTTGAAGACAAACAGAAACTCCTTGAAGAACAACATGAGAATGAACTGAAGAGAAGACGAGTGGAGTGCAGAGAGGAATATGAAAGCGAGAATGAGGAGATAAAGAAGAAGAAGATCTGCTCTGAAACTGATCATTCACTACAGGTGAGAAACTTAAAGAGCTATTAATGTTCATTTATGTCATTTTAACCCTTTAAACACCTCAACTTCAATATCTCCAGTTCACAATTTATGTCAGTAAAAAGCTTGATAAATAAAATAACTATTTCTATAACAGACAGTAATGCAGAAATAAACTGAACTGATCTTATGACTGAGCTCAAAAGAAAAGACATTTTCTATTTATTATATTCTATTATATTCTTTCTAATTATTATTTCTACTTAATATGATTATATTCATATATATGTTACACCAATGGATGTTTTGTTTTTTCATTGCCCATGTGCTCAGTGTGACCCAGTTTTTCCCCGTTTTTCATTATGTTAGTCAGTTCACCTGGGTCTTGGATCAACATCATCTGATATTTTTGGTGAGATCATCTGTCAGAAATTGAAAGAGTTCATTGAGCAGAGCATCTACAAGAAAACTGCCAGAGATCTGACAGATGAAATGAGATCAAACTGTGAATCACTGAATGGAAGAATGGAAAATCTGGAGAAACACATCCTGAAGACACTGGCAGAACAGGAGGATTTTGACAAATACATGAACTACATTCATAATCCCAGAGATCACTTCAAGAGTTTCATCAGAGATGAAGTCGGTCGGTTCATCACTGATCAGTTCAGTGTCAGTGTTTTACCCAAGATGGAGGAGAACATTAAACTCCTGCAGCAGAAGATCATGAAAGCAGCTCATGAATCTACTGAACATGTTCAAGTGAACAGAGGAGATGGAGAGGAGTTGGTTTGTGGTTGAAGAGATTCACACAGCAGATCTCAGATGAGCTGATCTTCTCTGAAAAAGACCTCAGTGGAGTCAAACATGATGATGTTGATGATTTCAACCTCCTTGAAGATGTGATGAAGAAAGAACTTCCTGCTGTAATGTCTGAGATCAGAAGTAGATTCAACACAGAGACTTTTCCAGTAAATCTGGACTATAAAGACAGACCAGATGAGATTCTGATTGATCTCTTCTGTCAGTGCTGTTGGGTTCAGTGTCCGTTCTGTAAAGTCGTCTGCACAAACACCATAGAAAACCATGATGGAGATCACAGTGTTGCTTTCCACAGAGTGACTGGAATTAATGGCACATATTACAGTTCAATACAGAATCTCTGTACTAATATTTGCACTAATTTAGTGGAAAGTGATCAGTGTTTTGATGCACCAGAGGGAAAGTTTCCATATAGAGATTACAGAAGAGCAGGAGGAGTTTATGTGAAGTGGAGCATCAGCCGTGATTTCTCTGATCTGACCTACTGGAAGTGGTTTGTGTGCAGATTCCAGAAAGATCTGGAAAAATACTACAATAAAACATTTGATGGTTATGGTAAAATACCAGATAAATGGAGAAGATACTCAAAACAAGACGCTATTGAGAGTTTGAGTCAATACATGTAATGGAGAAGATGAAGAATGAGACTCTTGTGTCTCGTCTCAGATTTAGGCTCATCTACACCTCAAGAAGATCAGATCTCATCAAATACAGACGAGGATTTAAGACAAGATTCAGTCCAACAGAAGATCATAGACATATTCTGCAGACAAAGATAAGAATGTTTGCTGTAATACAGTTTAAACAGCTTTGATAAACCAAACAAAGATGACTGACTGTATGTGTTGTGTAAATAAAAAGTCAAGTGTCCGAGACCTGGCAATCTGATTTATAACCAAATCCAGTGCAAACATACTTTATACAAATAATGTAACATCACTGTGAAGACAATAAACTTCTGGTAAAATCAAACTTGTCCAGTGGGCTTTTACAGTGATTTCATATTATAAGAAATTTTGACCGTATATGAATTAAATAGTTAAAAACACTATTAGTGTGAAGATTGTATTGACTCTATTCATTGGTCTTGACATGATTGTGTTTGCAGTGGTTTGTGTGCAGAAGGACTCCAGTCAGTTCATCTGTCAGTCAAACTATCTGTTCCCAAAATAAATGAACAAACAAACATCAAGGACAATGTGTGCATCATTTCTGTTTCATGTAGTTTTTCTAAAGACACTATATCCATTAGTGATAGTTAATCTCTGGCCGACATGTTTTTAAGTTTTATATTGTAGTACATGTTGTTTCAGAAGTGTTACAGCCTAATCGACCCTATTTTGAATTGAGTTGTGAATTGTCATTAATTTCCCTTTAACTAAGCATATAGTCCTGTATATAATTCATATAGTGTCTTTCAGGTTTGTCAAATCAATTGTCAAACTGTTTCTTATGATTGTCCACTGTCATCTGTAATGAATCCATTGAGGTTTTCAGTCAGTTGCTCAATTTCACCACTAGATGTCAGTGAAGCTGCACTGATTCCACATGAACAGGTGAAGGATTTATATTACATACGTTTATTAATTTACTTCAGGTTCATTTGGAACTGTTTAAATTGATCTGAATATCAGTTTGTCAGGTGTTTAGTGCTGTCTGTTGATTGTCTCTTGTGCTCTGCAGGCTCTGCTCATGTCTCTGTTGATCTGCTGACGCTGCTGAGTAAGTTTTCTGTGCACAGGTATTAGTCCTATACTTGGCTTTAAAATCACGTGTATTTTGACCCACATAGATGTATCTGGGTTAATCCCTGGATATCTACACAAAGAAATTAAGTTCAAAAGAACAGCTTTTACTTGAAATACAAATCTTTTGTAACATTATAAAGGTCTTTACTGTCACTCTTCATTGATTTATTGCATGTTTGATGAATACAAGTATGAATTCTCTTTAAAAACCAGTGTGTATGTGTGTGTATAGACACACAGTGTTCATGAGCTCAGGATTTCAGACACAATGACATTGCGACACAAAGCCACTGATAAACTTTCATATAATTAGACAAAAAATCCTGTCTTTGTTCACATTGTGTGCGCAGGTGTGAATGAACTATTTTTATCCTGGTGTTCTTGAAATAGTCTGTCGGTGTCGCTGACGTGATTGTGCTGATTGTGACTGTGTCAGCAGTGATTGTGTGATGAAGGCATCAGGTTTCTCTGTCAGGCTTTCATTAATTTCAACACTCTGAAAGTCTCGTGTTTGTGTTCAGGTTACAGCAAAACACTCAGAAAAAGCATTTGACTTACAGAGAATAATAATAATAATAATGAACGTCAATAACTTTAAAACGACTTGCCCTAAAAAAAGTCTAAACGGTGTGAACGCCAAAAGGGCAAAGCTGATCATGTTTCACAGCCTTCATTTTCAGTATTTTCGCTCTATATAATGAGCACTGCCCCGCACAAGCCGCCGCAATGTGCATGAAGCCGGGAGAGCTTACAATCACCAAACTTACTCAGTAAGGGACCGTGGGGAAAGTGCAAGTTTTCTTCGTTTTTTGCTGTAGCTCAGTGGGCGGTGTTTTTGTAATAGCTTCTTTGTTAAGCCTTTCATGCACGGTGTCCACATTTGTGGACAGTTATTTAACTCCATTTAGACTAATATGTTAGTATTTTATAACTAAAATTTTGAGTAAAAGTTTTTATTCATCAAAAACCTGTCCAGGTATGTGCAAGTCATGCAACAGTGGAGTCAGATTCCATAAAGTCTGATTTCTGTAATCTGCTAGTATATCTATTCAATTTTTTCCAAAGATGCTATAAATTATATTATATTGTATTATAACAAATATATCAACATAAAATGTATTATTATAACATTAAATGGCCACTTTACACATACATATGGAGACAAATGTGCATTTTGCCTGCCAAACAGGTACAGCACAGGTCAAGGAGTCAGTACAGAATAATAGAGAATATCCCAGAGGACAGTGAAGGTAAGATAAGAATGAAAATATAAGAAGTTCTTAATATCAGCAATTTTTGATTTGATTTTTATGATTTGCCTATATTGCTAATAGGTTTCTGCATATATGTAACTACTGTTATTGTTCCTACAATATGTGTTTTATTGTTATTATATTGTAATGTTATTGCTTTTAATAACTGAACTGATATAAATAGCATAACATGCCATTAAAAAAACACATTATTACATATTGTAAGCTGTGGCTTTATGTCCCCTCAGGAACAATCTCCTGCTTTTTTTGGGATGTCCTTTTAAACGGGTAAACCAGTTTTCTGGTGTTTTTGAGTGTTTGCCCTCACGCCTCCTATCGGCAGCTTTGCAACTGCTGATTTACACACATTTACACCTAAATGGGCGGAGACGGCTCGGAAAACGCGGGCTGCATTTTGATTGGTTAATCACGCTCACGCGGAGTGGAGGCGGGGTCTCTCCGGGAGCACAATCTACATATGGACGACGAGTGAGACAGCAGCAGCCAATTAGGAAAGTAAAGTAAATAAAGTGTTAAGATTTATATATTGATTCATAAAAACTAGTTTTGTCTGTATGGCTTATTTTCTGTGCATTGTGTTTTGTTGGTAGTCGTTAAAAGATTTATTCACACAGTCATTATCCGCGATTTAAGAAGCTCGAAGTTCGGCCGCGACTAAATAAATGTAGTTCCCCTTCAGTCGTTTCACTACGACGTTACATATGGGAACTCGCTTGAGAGTCCAATCATCTCTGAGCCTTATTCAAAAGGCCAATGAACATTGGCGAGTGGTATTTGCATGCCGAGCCACTCCCCCGTACATACGGGTATATAAGATGGCGGCATGCAACCACTCATTCAGACTTTCGCTTCGGAGCCTCGTCTCGAGCAATACAGAAAGACAAAAAAGAGTTCCTGTGAGTTCTGCTCTCTCTTCGCTGGCGTGCTGCCAACACTAAAAGAGCTATATCTAAAAGAGCGTTTGGCAGCCGCCAGCGAGACCCTGCGGGCGGCCGTTTTCACGGCCATAAAAGCCATTTTGCTTTCCAGCGAGCCTTTTCCGTTTGAGTGCACAGTTGTGCCGCGGTCCTCCCTGGGCAAACCGGGATCTAAAAGAGCTAATTTCTCACAGCTGTCGAGGACATTTTTCCCGGGATGTCTCTCCGGCCGTGCGCTTCTGCATGCGGCAGTTTCCTCGCCTCGCTGGACGAACATGATCACTACCTCACGTGCCTGGGCCGAGAGCACGCTGAGGCGGCGTTCATGGATGGTTCGTGCGTTCATTGCGAACGCATGACCATGGCCGCGTTAAAGTCCCGCCGCTCGTTCGCGAGAAGGCTCCCCTCATTGCCTTCCCGCGGTAAGTCGTTAAGCCGTCAAGGTTTTTCGGCTGCCGCGGTGAGGCACTTGGGGGACTTACAGGTGCATGTGCAGAATGTTCCGTCGGCTAGCAAAGCCCCGCGGACTTCTGCATCACCGCGCGGTCCCGTTGAGTGGCCAGAGCAGTGCACTTCCCCGCAAGCCGGGCTGAGTGTCTCCTTTGGTGCTCCTCAGGAGGTAGAGATGTCTGCTTCAGCATCAGAGGGAGAGTCGGAGGGTGAAGCGGACGTCTCGGCGGGTCGGCGCCCCTCTGCGGTCGCCGCCCCGTCTGAGGCGGACGCCGAACTGTCGGCTATGCTCCTCCGAGCCGCCAAGGAGATCGGTCTGGTGGTGCCTAAAACACCTCCGGCCGATCCTTCAAGGCTGGATGATTGGTTTCTGGGGAGGGCTCCCGCGGCGCCGCCGCACTCCCCCCTAGTGCCATTCTTCCCGGAGGTGCATGAGGACGGCCCAGCTCCTCTCCCCTCACCACCCTCGATGGGGGGGCAGCCAGGGGTTATGTGGCGGTTCCCCAGGTTGAGCGCGCTGTCGCGGTGCATTTATGCCCGCGGGGCGCTGCCACCTGGCGGGATCAGCCCCATCTCCCCTCCAGGGCGTGTAAGCTTTCGTCCGCGCTCGCGGGCAGGGTTTATCACGCCGCTGGACAGGCTGCCACTGCCCTGCACGCTATGGCGACCTTACAGGTCTACCAAGCCAAGGCGTTGAAACATCTGCACGAGGGTGGTCCTGACCAAGGGGCGATGCAGGAACTCCGTGCCGCCACCGACTTCGCCCTCCGGGCGACGAAGGTGACGGCGCGTTCCCTTGGCCAGGTGATGTCCACGGTAGTGGTGCAGGAGCGACACCTGTGGCTGACTCTGGCTCAGATGGCAGACGTCGACAAAGCTCGCTTTCTTGACGCTCCCATCTCCCAGGGCGGCCTATTCGGCGACACCGTCGAGGACTTTGCCCAGCAGTTCTCGGCGGTTCAGAAGCAGACGGAGGCAATCAAACACATCCTCCCTCGTCGGGACAGTCCCACCATGTCCGCGAGGCCGCAACCTCCGGCTGCTCGTCGCCGAGGGCGCCCCCCTGCGGCTCCAAGGCCGGCTCTGTCCCCCGCCGAGGCACATGATGCCAGATTGGCGGCCCGACGGAATCGATCTGGCCGCGGGAGAGGGGCGCCGCCCGCGTCTCAGGGACCGGCCAGGAACACCCGCAGGAGAGCTGCGAAGCGTCCCTGACGCGTCCCAGGACGTTCTTCCTTCTGGGATCAGTCCCCTTCCCTTCCCAGGCTGCCCTTACCGGTCCGCTTCGGTCAACGCTCCTTTGATTCCCCTGGCGACCAGGCTGGGAGCTTGGCTTCAGCTTCCCAGCCCCTTGCAGTGGTTGATTCGGACGGTACGTCTCGGCTATGCGATTCAGTTCGCCAGGCGTCCGCCCAGGTACAGAGGCGTCCTATTCACTTCTGTCCACTCGGACACACATGCCGCTGTCCTGCGTGCGGAGGTTGCAGTCCTACTGGCGAAGGATGCAATCGAGCCTGTCCCTCCAGCCGAGATGAAGTCAGGGTTCTACAGTCCCTACTTCATCGTGCCCAAAAAGAGCGGTGGGTTAAGACCCATCCTGGATCTTCGAGCCCTGAATCGGTCCCTTCTCAGGCTGCCGTTCAAGATGCTCACAACGAAGCGCATGTTAACATGCATTCGTCACCAGGATTGGTTTGCAGCCATCGACCTGAAGGACGCGTACTTTCACGTCTCGATTCTACCTCGACACAGACCCTTCCTACGGTTTGCTTTCGAGGGTCGAGCGTATCAGTACAGAGTGCTTCCATTTGGCCTGTCCCTCTCTCCCCGTGTCTTTACGAAAGTCACGGAGGCTGCCCTGTCCCCTCTTTGGCAGACGGGCATTCGCATCCTCAACTATCTCGACGACTGGCTTCTCATAGCTCACTCGCGAGATCTGTTGTGCGAACAGAGGGACTTGGTGCTTCAGCACCTCAGCCATTTGGGCCTTCAGGTCAACCGAGAAAAGAGCAAACTCTCCCCAGTGCAGAGGATCTCTTTTCTCGGTGTGGAGCTGGACTCGATCAACATGACAGCCCGTCTCACCAACGAGCGCGCGCAGTCAGTGCTGAATTGTCTGAACTCATTCAGACACAAGACAGCGGTTCCTCTCAAAACATTTCAGAGGCTCCTGGGGCATATGGCAGCTGCAGCCGCAGTGACGCCACTGGGCTTGCTTCATATGAGACCGCTTCAGCACTGGTTACACGATCGAGTCCCGAGATGGGCATGGCACCGTGGCACACTCCGGATTGGCGTTTCCCTGCAGTGTCGCCGCCTGTTCAGCCCGTGGTCAGACCCGGCCTTTCTTCAGGCCGGAGTCCCTCTGGGACAAGTCTCCAGGCATCTTGTAGTTTACACGGATGCCTCTTCCACGGGTTGGGGTGCTGTATGCAACGGGCAAGCAGCCTCGGGCTCCTGGACAGGACCCCGACTGCAATGGCATATCAATTGCCTAGAGTTGTTGGCTGTGCTTCTTGCGCTCCGTCGCTTCCGACCGATGCTGCGCCACAAGCACGTGCTTGTTCACACCGACAGCACTGCGACCGTAGCCTATATCAACCGTCAAGGTGGTCTACGCTCCCGTCGCATGTCACAACTCGCCCGCCATCTGCTCCTCTGGAGTCAGACGTGGCTGAAATCGCTACGTGCCATTCACATTCCAGGAGAACTCAACCGTGCAGCCGACCAGCTCTCACGGCAGTCCACCCATCCTGGAGAATGGCGACTCCACCCCCAGGTAGTCCAGCTGATTTGGAGCCATTTCGGCGAAGCCCAGATAGATCTGTTTGCTTCCCCCGAATCCTCCCACTGCCAGCTGTTTTATTCCCTCAGCGAGGCTTCCCTCGGCAGGGATGCGTTGGCACACAGCTGGCCTCCGGGGCCCAAGTACGCCTTTCCCCCAGTGAGCCTCCTTGCGCAGACACTGTGCAAGATCAGGGAGGAAGAGGAGCAGGTTCTGCTGGTTGCGCCATACTGGCCCGCCCGGACCTGGTTTCCAGACCTCATTTCCCTTGCGGCAGCCCCTCCCTGGAAGATCCCCTTGAGGAGAGACCTTCTTTCTCAGGGGATGGGCACAATTTGGCACCCGCGTCCCGACCTATGGAACCTGCACGTCTGGCTCCTGGACGGGACACGTCAGACCTCTCCGGCCTTTCACAGGCCGTGGTAGATACTATCACTCAGTCTAGAGCTCCCTCTACAAGGCAGGCCTATGCTCTGAGATGGGGTCTGTTCGTTGACTGGTGCTCCTCTCGCGGAGAGGACCCACAGAGATGTCCGATTGCAGTAGTGCTTTCCTTCCTGCAGGAGAAGTTGGAGCGCAGGCTGTCCCCTTCGACTCTTAAAGTGTACGTTGCTGCTATCGCAGCGTATCACGATGCAGTGGATGGTGCATCCCTTGGTAAGCACCAACTCATCGTGAGGTTCCTTAGAGGTGCGAGAAGGGTTAATCCCCCCAGACCGCACCTCGTACCCTCTTGGGATCTCTCCGTCACCCTCCAGGGTCTGCGGGAGGCCCCATTCGAGCCACTCGCATCAGTAGAGCTAAAACATCTGTCTCTTAAGACAGCACTCCTGACTGCGTTGGCCTCCATCAAGAGGGTAGGGGACCTACAAGCCTTCTCTGTCGACGAAACGTGCCTGGAATTCGGGCCCGGCGATTCTCACGTCATCCTGAGACCCCGGCCCGGTTATGTGCCCAAGGTTCCCACCACGCCTTTCCACGATCAGGTGGTGAACCTGCAAGCTCTGCCCCTGGAGGAGGCAGACCCGGCCTCTGCGCTGCTGTGTCCAGTCCGCGCCCTCCGTATATATGTGGACCGCACTCGGCACTTCAGGCGCACCGAGCAGCTCTTTGTTTGCTTTGGAGGTCAGCAGAAAGGGAATGCTGTCTCCAAACAGAGGTTGGCCCATTGGGTGGTAGATGCCATCTCCCTGTCGTACCAAAACCAGGGAGAGCCATGCCCCTTAGGTGTTCGTGCCCACTCCACACAGAGTGTTGCCTCATCCTATGCGTTGGCTCATGGCGCCTCACTAGCAGATATCTGTAGAGCTGCGGGCTGGGCGACACCTAATACCTTCGCCAGGTTCTACAACATTCGCGTTGAGGCCGTGTCCTCCCGTGTCTTAACATAGACATCAGGTAAGCGGGAGTCCGGCTGGTGTCGGCTTGCTGCGCCACTCCTACGGGATCCGTGCGCTATATCCCTCAGTTGTTCCCTCTGGTGAACCTTGGGTCCTCCATGCCCCGCAGTCAGGCCTAGCTGCGGAGTAGTGCCTGACTGTGCTCCGGCTGGGTCTCCTTCGCCCAGCAGGTTGTGGCAACATGTCTCAGTATTTTTCCAAGGTCAGCTAGAAGGCCGCTGTTTCCCTCATATATCTCTACAAGTTATGGATATATTGAATTATATTTATTCCACATGTAGGGATCTCATGTGCTCCGCCCCCCCAACTTCTGCTTCAGTAACAATTGGCATCCCTGTGGGGTCCCCTATTGGCCCTCAGGGCATTGGGAAGGTTACGTTCATATCCATCTGCTGACACGTCCGCCTGTCAGCACGTGGGTTGTGCGTAACGCGGCGTTAGGGTCGTGGCCTTTTCCATGGGTCTGTTCCCATATGTAACGTCGTAGTGAAACGACTGAAGGGGAACGTCTAGGTTACGTACGTAACCCTCGTTCCCTGAAGGAGGGAACAGAGACGTTACATCCCCTGCCACGACCTGACGTCGCGCTGACGCCGGGCTGCAGCTCGGCTCCTCAGCAAAACCCTGAATGAGTGGTTGCACGCCGCCATCTTATATACCCGTATGTACGGGGGAGTGGCTCGGCATGCAAATACCACTCGCCAATGTTCATTGGCCTTTTGAATAAGGCTCAGAGATGATTGGACTCTCAAGCGAGTTCCCATATGTAACGTCTCCGTTCCCTCCTTCAGGGAACGAGGGTTACGTACGTAACCTAGACGGTCACGTGTTACTTTTGAAAGATTAGCAATATTAGCAGTATGTCAGAAGTTTTGGAAGAAGTGTCAGATCAATGAAGAAATCGACTCTAGAAAGCCTCTAATATTGAAGATGGGTTACATGTAATATTGTAAACGTTTAAATTAATGTGTTGATTAATGTGTGTTGTTTTTTTGTTTTTGTTTTACTTGATGTCAGTTAACTGTAATCGAGGTCAGCTCAGCCACCTTTAAGAATACAGTAATTTAGAATTGATAATACATTATTAATATTATATTGACTGTTACAATGCAGATGAGACTGTTAAATTTACACTAACATATCAAGATAATTAAATGTTTAAGGTCTGAATAGCAGAATAAACCAAAACAAAAAAAGGGACTAAAATCATCTCTTCTTGATCTTCTGCATATTTAACACATCTTTATTGATTTTTCTTAAGTGAAATCTATAATTAGAGGTACAGAGGTACCTCTGATTATATATTTATGTAAAACCATCATGAAATTAATTGTGCTGACTTTTTTTTTTTAAATCTCATGTCAACCGTACTATACAGTACATGAATTAATAGAGGATTTCAGATGCTGTTTAGGTCAAATGAATGTGTTCACAGAGTGCTTTGTTTTCCCAGTTTGTGTTTTAAGTGAACTGCACTAAAAACCTGAAGCAAACTGTACTCACACCACTTCCTGAGGTAGTCAGTGTGTTTGGACTTTGTGGCTTTCTTGTAAAATTCAACTGAATTGATATCAAACACCCTGGAAAGAAGCAAGTTGAAATGTTCTGTGTCATTCTGTGTTTTTAAAGTACTATATCTTAATTTCTGCAGCTAGATGAAATGGATTCCAGAGTTGGCAGGTTTAAGCCTGTACGTGATGCTGAGTGCCACATAAAATCAAGAACTGAAAGCCGTACCTTAAGCAGCGGTTCATTAACAAGTTTAAAGGTACGGTGCTCCATATGCTGGAATGACTAAGAGTTGTTTTGATTTGTAATGTCTCAGAATTATGTACACATTCAGTCACACTTGTCATCATCGCTCTAGGTTGGTCTCTCCGGGAGCACAATCTTTGTTAAACTCTTTAACAGTTAACTCTTTAGCAGTTGTGTGTGGGGTGACCTCGCCCTGCCCCTGCTTTAATTGAGTTAAACATTTTTAATGCGTTAAAATGAAAAAATTAATCGCCTGCGTTTACGTGCTAATTTTGACACCACTAGTATTTAGTTCTGCTCTAGTTGCTCAGAAGAGTATTTCCGGTCATAACTGCTTTATTTATTTATTTAGTTAGTTAGTTAGTTTAGGTTTTGCATTTTAATGTACACTTAGACATTATCAAACACTTAATTTTTATAAGTTTGGATATTTTTAAATGTTAAATTTAAATAGGTTAATTACCGACATTTGTTATTTTATGATATTCACATAAGAATACAACATCAGTGAATATTAATAAAGGCAAGAAAATACAGAATTTAACCCAATAAAAAAAAGTTTAAAATAACAAGGCCACCGGTTGCATTTAGTGAACCTCTTACAGGGAGAGAAAGAAAGAAAGACTAAAAACCTAAAAATATGACAGCTAGCATCTGGTTGTGGTTGCTATAAAGGTGTTTCTCACGGTATCTATCTGCAATTCTAATATAACTGTCTATTATCTATCGATAAACATTAACTATAACACGCTTTGTAAAATAACACTACTGGTGAAATTTTCAAGAGGTCAATTAATGTGTTAAAATTCCTGCTGAAATGGAACTATTGTTTTGTTTTGTTTTGTTTTTTTCTGAAACTGTCGGCCGCTCTATGACAAGCTTTACTTCCTCATTCCTCAGTTCCTGTGGCCCATGGGAGTGTCGCAGCTCTGTTTCTCAATGGCTCTGAGCTGAACCAACTGCTTATAAATAAAGCATAATTAATGTTTAAACACTTCATATAATTCTTGGATGGTCTTTTACTTCAAGCCTACATTTGTTTACATTTATTTACACTAGAAACTGAGGATAACACAATTATCACAACGGCATAGGTTACAAAAAATCTATTAGACCACAGATATATTTGTACAGTTTTTATTTTTCCCCAATGTGTCGTTTTTCACTAAGCGAGCACATAACACAACTGGTAACTATGCTTCCAGGCAAACAGCTTTTAGTGAAAACATTGAGCAGGGCCATTACATTTAATAATCTTAGTATTTCTCAGTGTAATATTATTAGTGTTAATAAAAATACAAATATATTGATTTCATTTTCTTGTATTCATTTAAAAGGATAGTTCACCCAAAAATTAAAATTGTCATTAATTACTCATCTTAATGTCGTTCCAAACCTTTAAGACTTCATTCGTGCAACTAAAATGTTCCCAGGCCCTTGAAACGTAATAAGAATTGATAACAATTCTTCTCCTCCAGATCACATATTGGAGACCACGACACATGTGCATACATTGTTTTCCTGCAGAGGAATGACAAGCATTAGTTGTGCTCTCAATAATGGTAGAATATGTGATTTGGAGGAGAAGAATTGTTTAATAAAGCCATTGTTTTTTTTTTTCTTTGCGCACAAAAAGTATTGTGGTAGCTTCGTAAAATTACGGTTGAACCACTGATGTCACATGGACTATTTTATCGATGACTTTGCTGGTGTTTTGATCATTGTGTGAGCAAATCGAAAGATTCGACTTTTCACATCAGAGCTATGAGTGTAAATTTCAATTTACGAGTACGAATAACAACACGTGATGAACAAGTTCAACAACTTGTACGAACAAGTTCTCACATTCAAATCAACAAGCTTTGGAGTTTTACAACCGTTTTACCTTCACATCTGTCTCACTATATGTTTTTTTTACCATGCAAAGCTACAATGACCAAACCTTACTGATGTCACTGACAACACACTGCATTGAAAGGACAGAGTGGTTTAACAGGACATTATAACAGTTCCCTATCTGTCGTACACTCCGAGTTGTGTCGAGTAGTGTACGACACTAGGGGTCGCTCTTGAGAGCCCAAACACCTCTGACAGTATAGAAAACAGGCCAATGAAATTGGGTGTGCAGATTTCACAGCTGGCCACGCCCCGGCCATCCGGGTACAAGTAGGGCAGCCCGTGCATCTGCTCACTCGTTCTGTTCTTCGGAGCCGAATGCAGCGTCTCTGCGTGAGAAGCGGCAACATTCACCTCTTTCGTCGTTGGATCAGCAGCACAGGCAGCGGTCTCTCCCTCTCATACACAGATAAGTGTTGTGAGAGTTCCCCTGCGTGCGTCGCCGGCGATCTTGAGGAGGAATCTTCCTTCTAAGAAGGTATTTCTCTGAAAGAGCTAGCGCGGTGGGATTGTGTGTTGGTTAACATATCTTTCCCTCCGTGCCATCCTGGTTGCGGCTTACCTTCCCGTACGATCAAACACAACGGTTGTGTTCAGTCTGAAGTTATGCTCACGCTGATACAGCCTTTGTTGTTGATTCATGTTTTGCTGGCGAGAACATGATCATGGACGCGCTTGCTCGCGAGCCGTGTGCTTTTCACGAAGCCGCGGCTCACCCTGACTGCTTTCCGCTACGGTCCTTCTATCTCCGGGTACGAGGCCGTTGCTAGGGGCGTCAGTGGCGAGTATTAGGAAGCACGGATGGTTTCGCCGGGTGAAACCCCGCGAACCTCTCGCTCCTCGCGTCCCGCGGTCGAGCTTTCGGACGAGTTTGTTAGTCTGTCTCAGTACAGCTGACTTTCTTATTCGGAGCTTCTAAATGGGCGGAAAAGGTTAGCGGCAGCATCGCTAGGAGGGCGTGTACTGTTTAAAGCTTAAGCTTCAGCTGAGCAAACCTCTGTGGAGCGTTGATTCTCAGTTGGAGGCAGACGCTAATATGGCGGTCATGGAAGGGCTGGTTAATAGACATCTGGGCAACGACCGGTATGCTCGTTTCCAGTGCCTGTTTTCCGAAGGTGCACGAGAGGTTGATGGTATCGCAGAAGTCCGTTTAAAAAAGAGAAAACGGGTGGGACGTGATAGTCCAACTTCTCCTCCTACACCATCCTCGATGGGGGTCCAGCGAGGGGGTTTCAGAGGTTCACAGGGCGGAGGGAGCGATTGAGGGGCACTGCCCTCAATACGCCGCCGCTTGTTGGGTTCCTCCCATGACCCCCGTCCAGAGTCCGTAAGTTCTTTCCGGGCAAGGCTTGCATGGCTTCTGGACAAGCTGCGTCCGCCTGCTGCGATTCGATACGAGGGTGGTGCCAACCTAGAGCTGCGGGAACTGCGTACGATACCGATTACGCTCGGTAAGCTATGAGGTCGTGGCGCACGCTCTGGGGAGGGCGATGTCCACTTTGTTGGTCCAGGAACGCCACCTGTGGCTTCACCTGTCGGAAATGCGGGAAATTGGAAGTTCGCCCCCCCCCCCATTTCCCAGGTCGGTCCTTCTGGCAACACCGTGATAGCATTTGTGCGCAAGTCCTTCACGGTGGTTAAGGAGCAGCTGTGGGTCAGGCTTCGGCCCTGTCCCCCGACTACTCCTGTCTGTCGTCGCCACGGACGGCCCCCTATAGAACTCCTGAGGCCCCGCGACAGCCGGGCCTCCGGCCAGACCCGCCCAACGGTCAAAGTTCTTGTGGGAAGGTGGCAACGCCAGCTTGTCAGTAGGCTAGCTAGAACCCTCGTTAGGCTTCTAGCTTGTCCTCAGACAAGCAATGCAGAGCAGGCGGCCTAACTGACCCACCCAGATCCACTCTCGACCCGGGGATGAGAGGTGGATTCGGCCAACGGTTCTGACTGTCTGTCTCCACAGTCAGTCACGGCCGGGTCAGTATATAGGCCCGGTTATCCCGGTGATTTTGCAGCAATAGCCCTCCATTGACGGCTAGGTGCTGAGTCTGCAGACCAGGGTGGTTGGGCACTTACCTGGTTTCTGCGTGTTGGCAAAGACACACCGTGTCCTTGGGGCTTCTTCTCCAAGCACGATGCTCCTTGCCTTATTCAGCGACATCCCCATTCCTGGTACATCGGGTATAGTTCACTGAGACTGCTAGCTGAGTCCCTACGTGGGTGCGATCCCTCCCTTAGCTTCTCAAGAACTAACTGACTTGGCTAAGCAACTCAGGTTGCAAGGCACCCGCTGAAGTCTATGGCATTCTCTCAATATCGTCTCAGAGAAGGGCGAGAATGTTGTGGTTCTTAAGCAGGAATCGCAGCCCCCCTGGGAAGGGTGCGATAGAGCCTACCCCGGCAGCCAAAATGAGGGTAGGGGTTCTAGCCCCTACTTCGTTATACCAGGATGGGTGGTCAACGCATGCCAATCTGAAACAAGAGTTTTTGAATCATCATTCAAATGTTAGCCCTGGATATAGGGCTGGCATAGCTCTTGTGTGGTCAGGGTTTAAGATTGGTCGGTGGCGTTGGACCTGAAGGACGCATACTGTTATGCCTTTCCCTCCAAGACTCTGTCTTCAAGGGCGGGCTCATCAGTACAAGGTTCCCCCTGCAGCCTATCCCTATCGTCCCGCACCTTTACGAAGGTCAGGGGGCTGCCCTCGCCCCCCCCCCCTCCGGGGTAGAGGGCATGTGCATTCTCAGTTATCTCTGTGACTGGCTGTCTTAGCACACTCACGAGGTGCGGTTTGCACTCTCAGGGATGTGGTTCTCAACCACCTGGCTGGATTGGGACTTCAGGTCTTCTGGGATGGCGTCCACCCAAGTTCCGTGGTGTTCTCACTATGTCGGTTCAGGGCCCCAACACCACGGTTCTTCGAGCAAAAAAATCGCAGTCCTTCTGGCGAAGGGTGCGATAGAGGCTGTCCCCTCAGCCGAGATGAAGAAGGGGTTCTACAGCCCCTACTTCATTGTACCCAAGAAAGGTGGCGGTCTCAGACCAATCTTGGATCTGAGGGTCTTGAATCGGGCCCTGCTCAAGCTCCCGTTCAGGATGTTACCCCTCAAGCACATTCTCACGTGTGTCAGAGTTCAAGGTTGGTTTGTGGCCAGAGACCTGAAGGACGCGGGTTGCCTTTTTCTCCATATAGACTCGGTCACTGTTCTCCGCATTTGCCTAGGACTGTGTACAGTCAGTGCTGTTGTGCGTGGGTGCACTCTGGGTTCACCACAGCGGTCTCCCTCATGTACCAGGGCTCCTGGGACATATGGCAGCTTCAGCCGCAGTTACGCCGCTGCCCTGATCCATATGAAACCGCTGTAGCACTGACTTCATACCGAGTCCCGAGATGGACGCGGCACTAAGCTCACATCGTGTGTACGTCACACTTTGTGTTGCAAACCTTCAGCCCTTGGGGACAAGCTCGTCCTGCGGGCAGGTTGCCCCGGGGACAGGTGTCTAGACGCGCTGTGTCGCAACAGTTGCTTCCAAGTCAAGCTGGGGTGCCGTGTGCAACGGGTTTGCAGCCTCAGGGTTCGGTTGGGCCCTCGGCTGCTTGGGCATTTTATCGCCTGGAGTTGTTGACAATACTTGGGCCCTGAAGGGATGCGGCCTCGGTCATGACAAACGTGTGTTGGTCGGCGCTGACAACACAGTGACTGTGGCATACACTAGGAAGGTGTACGCTACTTTCACATATCACAACTCACCCGCCATCTCTTGCCCTGGAGCCTCAGGCTGTGGTGCGCCACTCACTGTCCGGGTGACAGGTTCGCCCCGAGGTGAGTGGGGGGCTCCACCCTCAGACGGTCCGGCTGTTTTAGAGTCGATTCGGCCAGGCACAGGGGTTCTGTGTCTCACTGGAATCCACTCATTGCAGTAGGGTATACGGCCTGACCAAGGACTCCCTCGGTTCAGGTCCGTTAATACTCAGCAGACCGTACGGCTTACTCCCCAGTAAGCCTTGTTGCACAGACACGGTGCAATGTCAGGAAGGTTTCGAAATGGATTCTCTTGGTAGCTCGGTGTGGCCCAACGGAACTTGGTTTTCGGAGCGCGTGCTCCTACCATCGTTGCCTTCCTGACACACCCCCCTGAGAAGGAACCTCCTTCCTCAGGGGAGGGGCACAATCTGGCACCTGCGCCCAGATTTCTGGAGCTTCTTCTTTGGTCCCTAAATGCGACCAGGAAGCCTCCAGAAACCTTCCACCCACAGTGGGAAGCACCCTATACGGGATTGAGCCAGACGGTGGCATGCCCCGGGGTTGGCGCAGAGGTTCTTCCTAAGGGTAGAACCCACGGAGTTGCGGCATCAAATCTGTGCTATCCCTCCTCCAAGGAGGCCTGAATAGGCACCTTTCTGCTTCTATATCAGGGTCCGTGTACAGCCACCATGACTTGGTAGAAGGCAGATCGGTGGGGCACGCTTGGTAACACCACATCCCCTCTTGGTCTATCTGTGGTCCTCGGGCCTACAGTAAGACCCGTTGAGCCCTCAGCTGGGTGATTCGGTGCCCTCTCTGTGAGACGGCCCCCCCCCGGTAGTGCTCACCCCTGTTAAGAGCGGGAAAACCTTCAAGCCCTCTCCATCAACGTTCGTGCCTGGAATTCGGGCCGGTGAACTCTCACGTTGTCCTGGGAACCCGGCCTGGATACATGCCCGTGGTAACCACCACTCCCTCTGAGCAGGTGGTAACCCTGCAAGCTATTCCTTACCAAGGGAATACCCCAACCTGATCCTATCATGCCCGGTCCGTGTCCCACGCATTACCTGGAACGTTCTCAGCACTTCAGACGTCCTGGTCAGCTCTTGTCTGTTATGGAGCACAGCGAAGGGGAAGGCTGTCTCCAAACCAGGATCTCCCACAAAAAAAAAAAGGTGGATGCGATCTGTACGGCCTACCAGGCCGGGGGGCTTTCCTTGTAGCCTCATTAACAGACATCTTCAAGAGCTACAGGTTGGGCTACACCTATTACTTGCCAGTTTGCGCATGGAACCAGTGTCAGCTAGAGTTTCAGTCACAAGCTCTGGTCGGGTGTAGAGCTTGCTTAAGCGCTTCCCCTAAAATGGTGATTACGCTTCTAAGTTCAGTAGGTTTCCTGACGCGAACCCTGGACACCTTCTCCATCACTTGGCACTTCTGGACGTGGCGGAGTTCGGCGGAGGAACTCGCTGCAAAATCCCAACACAAGGTATGGTTACTTTACTAACTCTTGGTCGGATTTGTGCCCCGTATGTAGTGGCTCCTTATGTGGCCCCATATGTGTAATTCCACCTATAACTCTCTATGGTGCGGTGTTTCCCCTAATGACAGGTTTGTCTCTAGGATCTGAATTTGGTAGTCTCCCCTAGCGTGAGACCCACATCAGGTCCCATATCTAATGATATTCACTTTATACCCCCCCTCTGGGCAGGTTGTGAGCTCCGTAGTGCCTTTTTTCCTTCGGGAAATAGTCACTTCCCCAACGTCCGCCAAGACACTCAGCCGCTCCACTGAGGCAGGCCCGGCTGCAGGACACTGCTGTAACAGGTCAGTTCTTGGACGTTGGAAGGTCACGAAGAGGTGAGTCGCACTTATGTTAACACGCTGGCCTGTTACTATCTGCGCCCGGTCACTCGTGACGCGGCCAGACTTGTGGCGTGATTTGACGGGGACCCCTAGTGTCGTACACTACTCGACACAACTCGGAGTGTACGACAGATAGGGAACGTCTCGGTTACGTATGGTAACCCTCGTTCCCTGATGGAGGGAACGGAGACGTTGTGTCTCCCATGCCACAACTCTGGACCGCCTCTGAGTGAGTTGAGACGCTCGGCTCCTCAGATCAGAACGAGTGAGCAGATGCACAGGCTGCCCTACTTGTACCCGGATGGCCGGGGCGTGGCCAGCTGTGAAATCTGCACACCCAATTTCATTGGCCTGTTTTCTATACTGTCAGAGGTGTTTGGGCTCTCAAGAGCGACCCCTAGTGTCGTACACTACTCGACACAACGTCTCCGTTCCCTCCATCAGGGAACGAGGGTTACCATACGTAACCGAGACGTTATATGTCTACTGTTCAATAATCATTTACACACTTCAATGTCCTGGCAAACCATTCTGTCCTTGCAATGCAGTGTGTTTTCTGTTTAACAGTGTGTAGCTCTGCCTCAAGTCAAGTGCACAAGTGAGTTTTGCTTCAGGAATATCGCAGAAGAAGCAGCAAAAGTCAAAGCGCTAGGATTAAATTTGCCAGCTTGAGGTTGTACAGCGAAACTGAAGTAAAGTGCAAAAGTAATGATGTCGTACACATTTGTGTCTCATTTTCTTTGTGAATGTCATTCTACACGTTTGTAATTAATAATCTGCAATTTTGATTTTAAAACACAGGTGATTCAATCATTGTGTAAGCAAATCCAAAGATGCGACTTTTCATGTTGGAGCTGTGAGTATAAATTTCAACTTACACGTACAAATATCGACAAGTTCTCACATTTGAATCAACAAGCTCTGGAGTTTTGCAGCTGTTTTACCTTCATAGACAGCAGACATTGAAAGCACGATTGCTATGTGAAATTTATTTACGTAGCCATTCATTCACACAGATGCAGAGAACATGCAGATAAATGCATATAATGAGTTAATGTTATTTAATATAAAAAAAAAGCTCAAGCAAGGGCTAGGGTGATAAATTTCAGAGAAAACGTTTACACCAACCCATCAACTCTCCAGGAAGTAGAGAGACGTTATGGATTGGAGGACACAGCAAGAGTAATTAGCAAAAACAGTCTACAGTGTTGGGAAGCTTACACAAATGTGCACACACATGTTGGCACATCTGTCATTATGAGGACTTTCTATAGTTTAATGATTTTTATGCTGAGCTACAGTATTTAGGGCTCTATGAAATCCTTTTTATTTTTCCTGAATTCCTTTTTTTTTTTTTTGTACATTCCTATTTAATGGTTAAATTAAATTGTATTAATCAAAAAGGATGTTTATTTAATAAAAATCATGAAACTTAAAAAATTAACATCAGTTTATTAAAAGTTTATCAAAAATGACATGTTTAGGGCCCTATGAAATGTTTTATTTTTGCCCTCCTTATGTTTCATTGTTACCAAATTCAGTGTTCTAGCATGTCTAATTATTCAAATGCATAAAAATAAGTTTCATTTATTCTTACAATAGTGTTGTGAAATGTTTATTTTTCTCAGAAATTCAGTTTTGTGTAATTGTGTATTTGGTTATCAAGTAAAGGCATAAATAATTAATTTAATTTATCTTTTAATTAATGACAATTAAACAAATTTTGGCAAATAAAGGGGGTTTGCTATTACAATTAAAACATTGAGGAAATATATGATTATTCTTTAAAAATAAGATTTTAATCATTTTATTAGTAGTATGTAGTACATTTATTTCTGTAATGACCTACTTTTGATTAATTCATCCAAATTTCCTTGACATTCTGCGTTACCCATCAAATTGTGCAAACTAAAATTGTGAATTGAAAATAAGCCTAATAGAAGCATGTCGTGTAAAACTCTCACATGTTGCAAAACGTTTTTTACGCTCACATGAGGTCGTTTTTCAGCCAGTTCGAAAAAGGAAAATTTTGCAAAACTGCAATGGAAATGTCACCTTGCAGACATAAAATTCAGATTTATAAAACATATCAAAAGTTTTGCCCAAATTTTTAATGGAAATTCACCTACTGTCAGTGACTAATGAATGGTAATTATGATTTTATTATGATTATTGCATAAATAATCACAAAATTTAATGATGAAACAAAAATTACAATACTAATATTAATGTCCTCTTTCCTCACATTAAACTGTTAAGCTTTAATTTTTGTTGATTTTCTTGTTGCTATGGATGATGTCAACAAGTTTACTAACTACACCCACAGTGATTGGCTGATAATGACAAGTCTCTGTCAGTCATTTTATAATAGAAATATTGTAGAATAAGGCATCATGTTGCCATAATCAAATAAAGATTTTAAAATAAAAGTGTCATATTCAAATAAAGTTTTTAAAATATAGGCTAAATGTCACTAATTAAATAAGCAAATGTTCAGCTCATTGTCAGCCTCAACATGTCTGCATCTCATAAATAATTGTTAGATTTACATATAAGCAACCTTTTAATTAGCAGACTAGAATTATCATGGCTGATATGACAGTAAGACTTACTTCCTACTTTTTGCCCAACTTGTGCATGACAAGAAGGACATCATTCAATTTAAGAAAAATTGTGTATATACAGTAGTCAACATTTGAAACGGATCAAAAAAGTTAATCAAAGTTGTTCTAAGACAAAAACAGGTATTGTTTTGGTTTTAGGACAACTTTGATAAAAGGTTTTGATCCACTTCAAATGTTGACTACTATATACTATATATATGTAGTGACATGTTTCTAAAACATTTCTGTCCAGAGGTGATTGCTGGAAACATCTATTTTAGGATTATGATTTGGTCTTAGTGACTTAGGAGTCTCTGGACTACCACTTACTTTCCACAGATTTAGGAGCTGATTTTAACACTAAAATGCTTTGTGAAATACTCTTGGAGTAAAAATCTCAGAGTCCTAGGAGTTAAGAGCTACTTTTAGTCTTAAAATAATTAGTGAATACGGCCCCTGCTGTTTTTACCCTATGTATGTTATGTATTTTTGAAGCACTGCAAAATAAATTCATGCTTATGCCAATATTATCTGATTTATTTTCTACATTTAAACATTGTTTTTTTTTTTTTTAACTAAACCTCATTCTTAATATGCTTATCATTACTGAAATCATCAACCTCATTTCTGCATCATTACCACAACATGTTCTTTTAATGTTTATTTAATAAATGGAAAAATAGTAGTTTACTTTTAAATGTATGTGTGAGTCTATACATTATGTTCTTTCAGGTTTTCCACATCATTTTGAAAATGTCAATTTTCAATAAAATAATGCAAACTATTAGGTTGCAAATTGCAGAAGGTGTTGCGATAATGAAATAAATCATTGAAAATAAAATAAAAATGTTAATTTAAAAATATATTTTATTTCAGAGTTTTAAGTAACTGTGCTTGACTGTTAATAATTTTTTAAAAAGTGAAAATATATTAGCTTTATCTGTGGCATTGATGTTTTCACACTGTTGTGGTAATAACGTTTTTAAGGACTTGTTTTGGAAAATATGTTCAAAAAGGTGTTAAACTGTCAGTAAAACATTTTAAATTTATGGTCACCAACACTTCAGACCTTGCTCTTATTGCTTAAAAAAATCATATTTAATCTTTTTGTGATTTTGTGAGAATCACCCTATAAATAATGATAAACAGAGTTGACTTGCTGTACTTGCAGGAGTGATTCAAACCCAAGATTCAGCTTGAACTCTGAGTGACTCTGTTTAGTTTTTTAGTCTAGATTTAGTTCTGTACTTTCTTTAGCTTGTGCAAATATTTGACATCAGTATTTACATCCATTCATTCTGTCTTTTACAGATAATAGAAGATGCTGTGACTGAGATCTCAAGACCATGTTTGCCAGAAGCAAGTTCAGAACAGGTATTGTGTCATTTTGGTCGAGTTTGCTTTTGTATCTGCAAAATAGAAAGTTGACATAGAGACTTGAGGTAGAGTGAGGGCATGGCTAACTTGTATTAAGAGAGTTTATTAAAGAAACATGGATAAACGTGAATGAGTAGATGAAGAGGACCTACAAAGTAATCAAGAGCAGAAAAAAAAAAAGTTAATTTTTTTTTTTCTTTAAGTGTTTTAATATCATACGTGTAATGAGTGCAGTATCACACAAGGGTTGTTTGTCCCAACTAACACAAGTTCAAACATGACTGATTTTATACAGCAGTTCAATAAATACAAAGTTAAAATTTTTATACATTTTAGAGACAATCTTGTCTGTTTTTGCCAATTTGAAATTGAGAATATTGTGCGTCTCCATGAATCATGCAGTCCTACCTCTGTTTTTTATGAAGTCAGTAGTTAAATGATTAAAGTCAAGTCAAGACCAACTAGTCACTTATGATCCCATTAATAAAAACACAAGAGATGGGAATGCTTTGCAACATATGCCACAATTTGCTATTTTTTTATTTATTTATTTTTTTTTGCAAAAAAATATACAGATAAAATGATCTAAAGGAGGTGATTATCTGCACTGCCAATACACTATGAATTTTAATAATGTTTCTGTTTCAGCGTATTTATTATAAATCTCCAAATTCTACAATTTATTCATTGCACACTATAATCATTGGATTTAGACCTAGATGATGACTCATTTAACATGAACAGTTATTTTTGAATAATCAACTCTTGAAATATTTCATAATACTAAACTAAACTTAAACAACTTCTTTTAATTTGTAAAGATACTTACCCTTGTTTAATTCTAATGCTTATTAAAGTAAACTTTTATTTTGCATTTCTTTAATACAAAAGGTATTCTGGATATTAAACATTTGATATGCTTTTCCGCACTCTCCTTACAATCATGAAACACATCAGAACAATATAACATTTTTCTTTCTGATCAAACCAGATTAATGTTGGGAAACTTAAATTTGGTATGTTTAGATTATGTAGTCAGGCTGTGATCAATCAATAAATCACAACAATCCCACACTGCCAATGTGATACAGACACAGACACAGTGATTGAATGTTAACGTCAAGTCTAAATGCAGCCTAACAACAACAAAAGTATTGACTTTTAGTTCTGTTCATCTTTGTTAGATTCATGGTTACTGTTAAGATACACTGAAAAATGAAAAATGTCATTATTTACTCACCCTCATGTGAAATAGATTTAACAGAATCAAAACCGTGTCTGCTTGATTTGAAGGAACCAATGAGATTTACAAGCATGCACGTTATATCAGTATCAGTGTAGAAATTTAATATCTGTGGCTCTCTACTTTTTTCATATGTATTTTTGAACCCTTCTGTCATGTAGCCTGTAACACCATTGGTCAAAAGTGAAATTCCTTGTTTTGCCAAATTATCACCAAATTATTGGATTCAATACAGGTTACAGATTTCTTCAGCTCAGTAGCCGCCACGTACGAACTTTATTCTCGTGCGCTGGGTGATGGGACTGGTCAGCGAGCAGAGGAGATTAGACTTGATGTGTGTGGCACCATCGATGAACTCCTCTCTCTAGAAGAGAAGCTAAAAGAAGACACATTCAGGAAGAGAGTGGTGTGTTACTGGTGATCTGTAACGCTTCATTAACAGATTTATGTTAATGAACAAAAATATCAACTGATCCATTTAGATGTATTCCATCTTGCAGACACATCATTTAAGCCTGTTGGAGGTCCAAACCCTGGGGAGAACACCCGGCGGGTAATGCGGGCAGTGTCCTCCTACAACGTTTGGAAGAAATTCAGACTAAAGGGGAAAAAAGGGAAGAGGCTGCTCCAAAGCATGATTGTTATGAAAGTCAGTTGAAAAGTAAGTCTAATAACTCAGTTAATCCAAAACAATCAGTATTACCAGTACTTTTTAAAATATTGTGTCATAATTATGGGTCTTCATTTTACAGAGGCAGTAATGAGATCCAATCCTGGACTCCAGCAAGACAAAGTGGAGGACATAGTGTCAGACACACTTAAACATGCTCCAGCAAGGTGTCAGAATGTGAGCTTCTTTTCTAGTTCAATCTTCAGGGTTCTAAAATGTCATTTTCAGGGTTTGAAATGTGCTTAAATTTTGATTATGTTAGGACCTGGTTTTGGTGCTAAAATCCTTTGTGAAACACTTGCAGAGCAAAAATTTAGGAGTCCTAAAATTGGGACTGACATGCCCATTGTTTTTACCAGTGCATTTTAGTGTAAACATCTATTATGTTATTAGTAATATTTATATTTGCATGTATGTTTTGAAGCTACTTGTTAGTTATTCTTAACATGCATTTAGTTTGATTATTAATTTGTATATGTTTAAAAAGACAACAACAACTAGTACTTAAGTAATTTAATAATATAACAAGAAGAATCTATAACTAACACGATTTTTATTTTCAGCAGCAGGACCAGAGAAACCAAAGAAAGGCTGTGCAGCTGTGAGATGATGATGATGATGATGATGATGAAACACTCCTCCTTTTTGAAGGTCAATAAGGCTTTTATCATTTGTTAAATAAAATCGAAACTGAATGAGCTGATCAAAATTATTTGAACAAAAGAAAATTAATTGATATGCTAATTTTTCAATTCTCAACAACTTTGATGTTAATATTATTGAAAATAATTAATGTTAATTATTTATTAGATTAATATGGGAAATGTCATTGACTAAATGCTAAATAAATGCTGTAAATGTGTTTCTGATCATCACTTGATGTTTCCAGAGGCAGAACAGATACTTCATGATAGAATTTAAAAGCTGAGACTTTTTTTTTTAAATTTTTTTTTTTATCAGAAGTGTATTTTAATGTCACTGAGGGTCATCATGGTGGTACATGGTGACCAACTATTTTCTGAGGTGGTATTTGGTATAAAAGTTTGAGAACCACTGGACTAGTAGATAGTAATTAATAATCTAACCAAGCATCATTTACGATTTTAAAAATGACTTCATATCAGAATTATGAAAACGTGTGTCATAAAAACAAATGATGTTGAAACTTGATGTACAACATACACTTTATAATATTTTTATTTCATTTTAATAATTGAAAAGGTCACAGATGATACCTCAGGAAGACTGGGGAGATTCACAGTCTGAAAGAGGCAGCAAAGAGGGAAGTAATTTATTATCAAAGTTCTCTCAGAATGTGTTTAAAGATTCAATTTAAGATGAAAGTTTAATTTTCATCCAAAAATCTAAATGTAACGTACATAGTTCAACAATAGTAGACTTTGTAATACTTTTGTGGTACCTATGTCATGCTTAAAAAAATAAATACATAGTACAAATATATATAATATATAGATTTTCTATTTCATCTTTCAGTTTCCAAGACATCCAGTGTCTGAATCTGACTCTGCACTAGAACTCATCACAGAGGCAGACAGAGAGCTGAGGAGAACCTCATTTCACAGCAAAACACTGCACCAATCTTCAATGTAAAGATCAAGAGTGAAGTGTCAGTCTACGGAGGCCTCAGAAGACCCTGTCGTCTCATAGTGGGGTAAGAAACACACACTCACAGCTTTCACCATCTACATCTGCTTTTAGGCCTCCTAAACACTGTCTGAGAAAGTGTATGAGATCCTAGATTCTCCTTAAAGTCAACATGCTCATTTTCTTGTACAAAAACTCTTGATTAACATTTTGGGTGGGCCGAATAATAAAGTAGAGATAATAAAGTCCATTTACATAACGTCCTTTTTGAATGTTGTTGTTTTCTTTCATTCTGTATGCTTCTTTGTTAATTATAATATTGTTTAAATTAATCTTCTTGTAGTGAAGCAGTATTAAAGCACATCACTCCACTCCCTCACAAAACTAATTTCTTTCTGCAAATAAATAAATAAATAGACACACATTCATAACCTACTGAATAAATAAATAATTAATGAAGTGTGTGTGTCTGTGTGTATTATTGTTGCATTTATAAATTATTAGAAATAATAGTTAATCAATCGGTAGTGTTTTAAATGTAGTGGCTTATTTACATTTACATTTACTTAGATGAACAAATTAACACTGAATAAATGAATAAACTGTCACAGCGTGATATGCAGGGAATGAGGAGTGGAGATGAGGAGGTCCAGCTAATGCACATTTATTGAGTAATCCAGATAACGAACAGGAACAGACAGGAACAACAGGGAATCCAACATCCAACAACATGAACAGTCTTTGCATAAACCGGGGGTGACGAACAGAAAGAACAAAACACAGGCAGCGTGACTTACAGAATGACAATTATGGGCCGACCACCAAACGAAAACACAACCAAACTTAAATACACAGAACTAACCAATAGGAACAGGACAGGTGAAACCAATAGACAATGACGTAACAAATTAGAAACAGAAACTCCAAATAAGGGCATACACGGGGAAAAACACACAAAACAGTCCACAGTGGTGTGACACAAACAGTGTTGTAAGGTATTTTTATTGTAATTTATGTGTTGGTTTCCTTTACAGAAATGTAACTCAACTGTCTGTAAATGTATCTACAACAACAACCAAAAAAAAATGAATTCCCTATAACCATTAAAACCAGTAGGAATTATGCAGAGGCTTTCTTTTTTACAGCAGTGAATGACATTTTATAATTTTATCTGGTAAGGAATATGGACCGTGAGATTATGTCTTCACAACGTGCCAGTTTGGTCATTGGGATGTGCTCACTATATTCCAGCAACGTACCACTGTAACGTCACCACAACGAATATGGGAATCACAAAGTTACTTCGCTGGTATGTTATTTGGTACGTCGCTGCGTGACTATGGTCTGGTCCAGTAATGGTGTTACGACGTAACTGTGTTAGCTGGCATGTAACCGCACAAAAATATTAAATGTATTTATTTGACACCAAAACCCTGATCACTTTTTTTTTTTTACCTGAAATCATGTAAAATAAATAAATTGTTTTTTTTTTTTTGTTTTTTTTTTGGACAATTTGTTGCATCATAATGATCAGATGCAAATGATCACATGTACAGCACATACATACAGACAATTGAAACTGCATTACTTTCAGACCCTTAGTGCATACAGATAACACTAAACACTAACAGTAGAATGTAAAAATACAAATAAATACAGATTCAATATAATACTAAATACAAATATACAAATAAGGACATGCAAAAAAGACTCTGCAGGTGTTGAGCTCCAGCTGGACCAATTTGTGAATGAGCTGTTGAGTGAACGATGACTGTCAACACAGTTTAGTTGTGCTGTTATTCTGGAGTATGGTTTACCTTGATCATTAACATGCACAATTTTTATGGACACGTCTAGGAAAACAGTCTAGACAGCCTTTTAGTCAAATTATTTAAAAGTTTCTGAACACACTGTTGAAATGTTCTCATTATATGTATATTTAAAGGGACAGTTCACCTAAAAGTGTAAAATTTTTGAACATTGTTCAAAAATATTTTTACAGTTCTACAGACAAGTGAAGGAAAGCAAGAAACTTTTTTTTTAATCTTTTGAAAGCAAAATTAAATTATATCTCAATTATATCAGTCTAAGTATCAGAGTTTTCCTCATGAAAAAAAAATCTCTTTAACCATGTAAGACTAAATCAATGCTTTTTGAAAGTACATAAATGGATGACAAAGCTGTCAAATTAGATATTTTGACTTTGAATACTTTGAATAAGATAAATTACCTACAAATACCTAGAAATTGTAAATAAAATCTCTGAAGAAATGTTAAAGTGAACAGGAAGAACAAAGGCAGTGAGGATCTCAAACTAAAGTCTTCTGTATCAGCAGTGATGTTGATGTTGAAGGTTTTGAGGTTTCAGCACCTGATCTTTATGAGGATTCATCAGTAAAAATACAGAAACAATCACCAAATGTACAATAAAAACTTTCAGAAAGTGTTTCAGAAATGATCCTGTAAATCAGAGAAATCTGCTGCAGATTTGTCAGTGAATTCACTTCTTGTTGAAATACTACACTGATTTTAAATAGAATAAGATTTACTGCTGTATTAGTTCTACTTATATTTCTAACAGTAATTCATAAATGAAAACACTTTTATGAGTTCAATGTGTTTACACATGTGATGTAAGCAGCTTCAAATAGCATTAACAAATGTTTATTACCCTAAATATTGTGTATTACAGTTTAAAATGTATATAAACAGACATTTACACATAGGCAATATATACTCCATCCCAATACCCACCCAAGTGCACACACACCCGGAGCAGTGGGCAGCCATATTGCTATTGGTAGAAAGGTAGTTGTTTGTAGTTTGTAGTAGTTATGTTTGGGTATAGATTAGAGTTAAGGGATGTAGAATATGACCATGCAGAATAAGTCATTAATATGTGCTTTATAAGTACTACATAAGTATTATTTTCTTTTTTTTACTTTATTGTCTTTAATGTGGGAAAATTCTCTATTATAGACCATTTCGCTAGATGTAACCAACACTGGTTCAGAAGCCTTTATTTATTATTATTTTATTTTTTTTCACATATACAAATACATCTTAAAGGTGCTAATGTAACATTTTCATCCAGTCAAATGTTATGTTGGTTGTATTTTTTCTTTTGTGATGTTTGTGTAAAAAAAAAGGAAGTGTATGGGGACCAGTATGTTTACATCTAGAAAAATGGTCTATATGCAATGGTTCAATTATTGGCAAACCTCAGCCGGGCAAAGTAATGATGGAATCAAAAACCAGTTGGACATGAAGCCTATAAACATAAAGAAGCAGAAACTGAAGAACAAGTATTAATACTACACCCTAATATGAATAGAAAGAACTGAAAGTAAGAAATACATTCAAATCTCAGCATATGTGACATTCGCAATAAACCGCATCGTAGACAACAGTCCAGGAACAGGGAAAATAATAATACAGTGTTTAAATGTATTAGGTAGAATATCCACACTCCAGTACAGCAGGTGACAGAAACTGTTCAACTCGTTCAAAACCCTCCAGTAAAACCCACGAAGAAGACGAAAACGAAAGTAACTGCGGAAACACACAGAGAGCAAGAGAAAGCGTTTGTGATTGGATTTATGTCCTAGAAAACATTTTTATAGATACAACTTTAGCACAAACCCTACTCCTTTTAACACTCGGGAACATTGTTTTTGCATATTTAATCCGATCCGTCTGTACTATTGAGAGATTTGAGAAGAAATTGCTGACAAACTACAGGACTAAAGGACAGAAAAATGAGCGTTTCTAATAAATTCTCTTCTTAGTGGACAAGACTGTAGGTCAGTTTGTCAAAAGGGGGTTATTGAAAACAAATGTGTTTCTGCAGGTTTTCCCGTATTTTGGCTTCTGTTTTATGCTGTTGTTTTTGTGATGCGAAAGCGAAAGTATTTTTAAACCAGACATTTCTTTATAAGACCATTTGTTTATTCTACATGGCAGTGCATTTGTTTGTAACTCACTTTATTTTATATAGTGTTTTTGTTGATGTTGCTGCAAATTCGACATATTTATTCATCTCATTAACGATCATCATCTTCAGATCAAACTGAACAGCAGATTGTTTTCTCAACCCAATGCTGATCACTGGAGTTTATCTGCAGTTTGTCAGAAGAGCAAGGAAAGGACTCTCAGTCTGAGATGAGTCTCTCACAGAAACAGAGGTAACACTGAGTCTGTTTGTAGATAATTATTTTAAACACTTTCTGTGAAAAAAGAGCAGCATGTTTGTATGTTGTTAGAATTATCTGTACCGTTAACATCTCAGAACCTGTAGAAATGACATCAACAGATCATCCATAATTTATCATAAAATTTGATTGCATTACATGTTTGGGGTTGCATATTTAGTGGGTATTAAATGTCAATAATGGGCAAACTAGATAAAATTTAAATTTATAAAAATGAAAATATACATCAGACTCTTAAAGTGTAAATTTGTGGGTATTTTTAAAGGAAAATTTAATAGATTTTTGTCTTTAATACGGATTTAATCAATTTTTGACTCTTTCCTATTTGTTCACTGTACACAGTTCATTGTTCATTATATTCATTGCTATAGATACAAGATTCATGGATACAAGTTGTTTTTGTTTTAGTATTTTCTCTTCTGTCAGTGGAGTCAACAGAGTTTGTTTACTCAACAGTTTTAATATGGTTGCACTATAACACAGTTTTTGAGTCAGTTGTGTTTTTTAGTGAAGTAGAAATTGTGCAGGATGAGAAAGCAGCGCTTCACTTGACTATCAGATGATTCCTTTATAGCAGACCTGATGAGTTAGTGAATTAGTTTGTGTTAAAATGGACTAAACAAACTCCCATTTGGCTCACAAAATCTCTTCAAATGAGACTGAAGTATCTCCTATAGTTTTTCTCTGTTCTTTGTGTCATTAGTGTAAGATCAGACTCACATGTGTCCAGCTCTGTGTCTGTGAAGAGTGACTGGTCAAAAGATGGTCAGCTACCGAACTTCAGTGAGAAAAAAGCATCATCTACCAAAAGGTATTTAATGTTTTTCTCATTGCTGGTTGCATTTGAACTGCTAGAAAATATTTCATTGAATATTTATCATGAATCTATATTGTTTAAATAGTTTAAAAATAATAATTTGATGTCTACTACATATTTCGTAAAGCCCATTGTCAGTGTGTATATATTATTAATTCACCCGCCCCTGTGTTGTTTGCTTTTAGGATGGAAAATACTTAAATAAGAGACCTAATATTTACCTAAATTCATGCTTAAATAGATTCTAAACTTTAACAGTGTGCAAACTTAATCAGCTATTGCTTTCTGTCTTTGTTCAAGATATTTGCAAATTACTTCTCTAGTTTTTTTTTTTCAATAGTTTCCCTAAAAATGCAGTACTTAATTTTATTCACATATAGGGTTCAATATGAGACATTCGATTCAGACGTCCAGATTCACAGGAAACACAAGAATTTCAAAGACAATCTTCTGTGGATCTTCAAGGTAGGAAAACACAATACTTAATTTCAATAATGTTTAGATTTCTAACAAACAAATAGTTTACTGAACAACAGTATTCTGTAGAAATTTGATTTCTGTTTTATCTTGATCATTAATGTTTACTTTTAGAAACACAGAAAATGTATTTTTCTTTTATTTTAGGATCTTGAAAGCAAAACAATTGAATTTCTGAAGAATGAGATGAAAAAGTTTAAGAAAATATTACAAGAAGAAGACTTACAATACTTTGTGAAGGATTTTAATGAGAACAGATGCAGTATCAAAGAAGCTGCTCTAGATCTCACACTCTACTTCCTGAGAGAGATGAAGCAAGATGAAGCTGCTGATACTTTAGAAGGTAAGAGACTCGTGATCATCTGTCACATTGTCACTTATAAATGTAATGGAGAAAAAAATCTGTTTCTTTTTTGTCCCTGTGTTTAGATGAGCTGTTTTTCATTCGTCAGCTAAAATGTAGCTTTAAGGAAAAGTATCAATGTGTGTTTGAAGGAATTGCAAAGCAAGGTGACTCTACACTTCTGAATAACATCTACACAGATCTCTATATCACTCAGGGTTGTAGTGAACAGGTCAATACTGAACATGAGGTAAGACAGATTGAAGTTTCTTCTAGGCGTCATGAATCACAAGAGGTACAGGTTGAATGCAAAAATTTGTTTGAAGCACTTGAACAAGACAAGCAGATCAGAACTGTACTGACAAAAGGAGTTGCTGGCATTGGAAAATCAGTCTCTGTACAGAAGTTTGTTCTGGATTGGGCCGAAGGAAAAGAAAATCAAGATATCAGATTCATTTTTCCTCTCCCATTTAGAGAGATGAACTTAAAGGGGCAAGAAAATATAAGTTTGATGGACCTTATAACTCAGTTTTTCCCAGAGACAAAAGGACTGAACCTTACAAGAAGGAACCAAAAAGTCCTGTTCATTCTTGATGGTTTAGATGAATTTCGTCTTCCTCTAAACTTTGATGGTAATGACCTGTGGTCTGATGTTTCATCACCAACCTCTCTGGATGTTCTCCTAACAAACCTCATCAAGGGAAATCTGCTTCCTTCTGCTCTCATCTGGATCACCACCAGACCAGCAGCTGCCAGTAAGATTCCTCCTGACTGTATCGACCGGCTGACAGAGATACGAGGATTCAATGATGCACAAAAGGAGGAGTACTTCAGAAAAAGAATCACTGATGAGAATCTGGCCAAAGAAATCATTGATCATGTTAAACAATCAAAGAGTCTCTTTATCATGTGCCACATCCCAGTCTTCTGCTGGATTTCAGCCACTGTTCTCCAGAACATTTTGGAGGAGAAAAAAAACAATGATGTGAAAATCAATAAGGCTGATGATAAGTCCAAAACACTGCAGGAATCAAATTCTGAAGACACTCCCAAGACTCTGACACAAATGTACACATACTTTCTCCACTTTCAGGTGCTGCAGAGTCTCAGAAAGTATAATGGAGAATACAGACCAGATGTTTCCTGGGACAAAGATGCCATCTTTTCACTGGGGAAACTGGCATTTCATGAGCTGGAAAGAAACAATGTAATTTTCTATGAATCAGACCTGGAAGCCTGTGGTATTGACGTCTATAAGGCAACAGTGTATTCAGGCATGTGTACCCAGATCTTTAAGGAGGAAACGGGGATCGTTCTTGGTACCATGTACTGCTTTGTTCACTTGAGCATTCAAGAGTTTATTGCAGCCCTTTATGCACATCTGTTTCTAGACATAAATAAGAGAAGTATATTTGTTCATGAGTCTACAGAACAGGAAAACAAAAGTGAAACCATGATTGATTTGCTCAAGACTGCAGTGGACAAGGCACTCAAGAGTGATAATGGACACCTGGACCTTTTCCTTCGCTTCCTCCTTGGACTGTCACTTCAGTCCAACCGACGACTCTTACGAGGTCTGTTGACGCAGGAAGACAACAGTAACCAGAGCAAAAAGGAAATAGTCCAGTACATCAAGCAGAAATTTGAAGCTAATCTGTCTCCAGAGAAATACATCAATCTGTTCTACTGTCTGAATGAACTGAACGACCAAACTCTGGTGAAAGACATTCAGACCCACCTTAGCAAAGGAAGTCTCTCATCTGCTGATCTTTCACCTGCCCAGTGGTCTGCTTTGGCCTTTGTGTTGTTGACATCAGAGGAGGAGCTGGAGGAGTTTGAGCTTCAGAAATTCAAGAAATCAGACAAGTGTCTCATTAGATTATTGGCAGTCATCAAAACATCTAAAAGAGCTTTGTAAGTTGAATAAAATATACTGAATAAAAAAAAATGCATCCTGGAAAACCTGAAAAATTTTATTTATTTATTTTTTTAGTCCTGGGAAATTAGAAAAATATAAAATGTAATGGATCTTGTTGTTCTGGAAAATTGTATTAAAAAAGTCTTGCTTTTTCTTTAGCTGAGAATGATGCATTTTGTTTTCCTTGAAACAATTAATATTAGTAACAGAAAGTGCTTTCTTCAGGGATGCTGAGGTTTGACACATGATAAAAGTATTTTGAATGATGATGGTTAGTCCATCAAATTTCCACTCAAATGTTTGCAGTAAATGTCAACAGATAATCAGCCAACTAGTGATTGTGATTTATTTTAATGTATAATTCCAGCCTTTCTGCAGTACCAGTAATACCAAATACTGGGTCAATATGGTACTCACTGATAGGCAGCTGCTTTCAAACATTCCTGTGTATATATATTTTTTGTCTGCACTCTGTAAAGGGTGTTTTGTTTTTACAACATGTTTTTACAGCATTGTGGTTAAGGTGTTTAATCAGAATTCACTCAGCAATGCTTTTCCTTGAAACCACGGAACTAGCACTTTCAAATGTACAATTCATTGTAATTAAAGCTATAGATTAACTAATATACTTATTATTTGTATTTAGCAAATGTATTCAATCTAATTATTATGTAATCTTATTTCCCTCATAGGCTAAATGATTGTGGCTTAACAGACAAAAGCTGTTCAGCTCTGGCTACAGTTCTTGGATCAGATACCAGTCTGAAAGAGCTGAACATGAGCAATAATAATCTGCAGGATTCAGGAGTGAAGTTACTCTGCACTGGACTGGAAAATATGAAGTGTCATTTAGAGATACTGAGGTAAGTTATGTTACAATGCATTTGAGCTCAACAAAATCATAAGGTGAAAACCAGACTTATGTATGTTGTGCATCAAGATACTTTTATATCTAAGCCTGTCATGTTTTTTTTTTTTGTTTTTTTTTCTCTGATTTGATCTGTCATTGACACTGTCCTAAACCGACACATTGTGCTATGCATTTACAGGATTTATTTGGTTATGTTGAAGGTAGGGATAACTTAACATATATTTGGTTCATTTGTATCTATGATGATGCATATCTGCTTGTATGTATAATTGGATATCAAAAGCTAAGATATGATGTCTTCAGGCTATTATTATTTTTATATTTTTGCATTACTGATAAAATATACTCTGTGGGAGCTAAGGGTTTTCCTCTTAAAGTCTGGAGCATTTTTATATTTTGTTTAAAATGAGTATCTTCTAAAACAAGCAAACAACATGCATAATGAAAATGCTCTCTCGTGATGAACAGAAAAAAGTTAACTAGTAAAGTTAAGACACTTTTAGTTATATAGGATACAGATAGTTTCAAAGCAGCTTTACAGATATAAACAAGAAAATAGTGACTCAGTGATACAAACAGAATTCAATTCTACTGTAAAGCAGCTATAAAGACAATAGTAATAGTCATTATTCAGCTAAAATCAGTTCAAATTTTGATTCAGTTTGGTTCAGTAAATATGTAAAGTTAATCAATTCAAGAGTGAGTTTAATTCATTTATAAAGCGGCTGTGGAGTAAACAGTGATTTCATCATCAGCTCAGTTCAGTTCTCATCCGATGGGCAAGTAATATCGGTGTCTCCCAGTGCTGTTGTAGTTTTTTCAGTTTCAAAGTTTCATTTGACAAGATTTAGCTAGGTAGTCACTGCTATATTTTTTTTTTTTTTTTTTCTTTGTTTAGGTTTATTTTGAGTCTTTTCAGTTTCAGGCTTACTTTCAGATGAAGAAATGTCTATATTTGTCCTTTTCAGTGATCCCGTTGACAACCATTTATCCATGTTTAAATCTATTGTAGCATGTATGCAGCAAAAATATGTTAGATAAATTGGTGGGTTGTTATTAAACCAATCAGCGTGCTCGAGTAATGAATGCATAGTAACAGGTTTGTATATATTTCTCTTTTAATTATATATCAAATTATGATATTTAATTATGACTAGACATTTTTACATATATGAACAATATTATATACAATATTAATTGTAATTGGCACATGGACATGGACCAGCTGAGAATCAGCTGAAACAAGCTTGAATGACGTAAACTATCATTTTAGCGAAAATATAAAACATGTTTTTAAAAGTCTGTTTTGCTGCTGTTTTTTTTAATAACCACATCATCTGCAGCTCTTGTAGTGCTTTACATCTTTAGCAGCATAGAGGAGCAACAAACATGGAGCAGAAATGACTTGAATAAAGTGTGTTTGGCTATAGATAAAAAAATATTAGCTAATTAGAGAGGGGGCCAGTGCAGTTCTACTGAGTGAGAAATCCTCAGTCACTGACCAAAAAAAAAATGTACATTTTGAAAATTGTAGCTTCTTTGGAATGGTATAGAACTTGATACCTTTTATGTAAACACACCGAAATAAAATAAGGGCTCTAACACTAGTCAAACACTCTTGAACAAGCTAGTCAATGTCTTCAGGATTACTAGAGAGGTACAGGCAGGATTATTTCAGGGGTTGGAGCTAAACTCTGCAGGACAGCAGCTGTCTAGGACCGAACTTGCCTACCCCTGCCCTAAACGTACCCCTCACACAAGACTTCCTGCAGTTTTAGACTTTCAAAAAACTTTAGGATTTATAAGCTTCTTTCCTCTCTTGAAGCATCTTTGACTTTGTCCCTCTGTCATTTTCATTCTGGTTCTAGACTTTCAGACTGCAGTATCACTGAAGAAGGTTATAAAGCTCTGGCTTCAGCTCTGAGATCAAACCCTTCACACCTGATAGAGCTGGATCTCACAGGAAATGATCATGGACAATCAGGAGTGAAGGAGCTCAGTGATTTACTACAGGATCCAAACTGTCAACTCAAGACACTGAGGTGAGATGTGATGAAATTATGTAAAATAAATAAATTATGTGTCTGCTTTATTGTCAGTTACTAGCATGTTTCCAACCTGATTAGCATGTTACTAGCATGTATCTAACATAGCTAACATGTTACTAGTTTTTTGTTAACATGTTTCCAGTATGATTAGCATATTACTAGCATGTTGCTAACATGATTAGCATGCTGCTAGCATGATTATCAATTTACTAGCATGTTGCTAGCATGATTAGCATGTTGTTAGCATGTTTCTAACATAAGCATGTTACTAGCATGTTGCTAACACAATTAGCATGATAGTAGCATGTTCTTAGCATATTTCTAACATGATTAGCATGCTGCTAGGCTTTCTCAAGCCAACTTAATGAGTGTAGTGCAAAAAGAGTTTATCAGTCTGTTTAAAGTTAAAATTAGCTGTTGAGTGAACGATGAAAGTAGTATTTGAGAATGTCTGAATAAATATCCAAATCCATAACCTAATAAAAGTAGGCAATTGTGTCTAAAAAACATCAGGTCTTTGACTTTGCCCCTTTGTCATTTGTCATTCTGGTTCTAGACTTTCAGACTGCAGTATCACTGAAGAAGGTTATAAAGCTCTGGCTTCAGCTCTGAGATCAAACCCTTCACACCTGATAGAGCTGGATCTCACAGGAAATGATCCTGGACAATCAGGAGTGAAGGAGCTCAGTGATTTACTACAAGATCCAAACTGTCAACTCAAGACACTGAGGTGAGATGTGATGAAATAATATTAAATAAGTGAATGATGCGTACATTTTTATTTAAGCTATACAATAATCTGGACAGTTTGTTGCATAATGATCAGATGCTGCAGGTTTTGTTGTACTGATGATCAAAGTCAAAGTCGGCTTTATTGTCAATTCTGCCACATGTACAGCACATAAATACAGACTATTGAAACTGCATTACTTTCAGACCCGTAGTACATACAGATAACACTAAACACTAACAGTAAAATGTAAAAATACTAATAAATAATGATTTAATATAATACAAAATACAACTATACAAATATAAAAATAAGGACATGCAAAAAAAAGATAGATAAAGTAGCACAAGGCACATGGCAGATGAAGCGCAAACCAGTGAAATAAACAGTGCAGATATAATGAGTGTAGTGCAAAAAAAATGTATTAATCTCTTTAAAGTGACAAAGAGCTCAGAGAGCAGTCTTTATTTAAACTGTCAGAAGAGGTAGTTTCCTGATGGATGAATTTGTCCTTCAGTCTGCTGGTCCTGGAGACTCCGCAGGTGTTGAGCTCCAGCTGGACCAATTTGTGAATGAGCTGTTGAGTGAACGATGACTGTCAACACAGTTTAGTTGTGCTGCTATTCTGGAGTATGGTTTACCTTGATCATTAACATGCACGATTTTTCTGGACATTTCTAGGAAAACAGTCTAGATAGCCTTTTAGTCAAATTATTTAAACGTTTCTGAACACACTGTAGCCATCAAGCTCAGATTCACTCTATCACTGTATCTCTACAGCAGGTCTCCAGGTGATCAAAAACATTCAGTTTCACAACTGAGAGCAATGCTAAGGGTATTAATATTAAAGTTGTTATTAGTATGAATAGCATTTATTAATACCGAATTGGTCCTCCGCTGTCACTGTTTTATTACATTAATCCACATTAAGCGTTTTAGAATGTTCCAAAATCCTGCCTTAAACTATAAGCAATTAAATGACTGTATTTCTATAATAGGCCACTTGAGTTCAAGTTCAGTTTTCTCTCACTCCTTCTGAAAGATCTTGAGGCTTTTAATTGCACACTCTGTATTTGTAAACTGAAAATCATGATCTAGTGAGGTTTTGCTCTTCTGTTCTGTGGGATGTTTCTGTTCTGCTGAGTTTGTTTTAGGACTGAGTGTCACTCTAGTTTCTTTCAAATAACTGTGACTATTAGACTTTTTCAAATATGTATCTATTTATTTGTGTTTTCAAATGTTCAAAGAAAAGTTTTGCAATTACTAGATCTTGTTTTTAAAATAATGAAGAGGTTTTTTTGTAATCATATCGGCCATTTTTGGCCATTTTTCTCTTCTTAAGGTTTTTGGGTCCTGCTGCAGATGAAGCCTGTCAGTATGTGACTGGAATTGCGGGTAAAAACCCGTTACTCCTGAGAGAGCTGAAGCTGAGTGAACATGAACTAGGAGACACACGAGTGAATCAGATCGCTGCTCTACTGCAGGATAAACACTGTCAACTCAACACACTGAAGTGAGTATTGTTTAAAATGTTACATTACTTTTAATAGTACTGTTATTGTGGTTGATTATATTTCCTCATTTGTTTGAGTGAGAGTAGTTTTTTTTCTCAGCAACCCAAAAAGCCACCCTTGATGTGAAGTATTAGAAATTAACGGGCAATGAAAAATGGCATCAAGCTTTAAATTACGGACTCATATGGGGTATCAGTTCTACAGAGCTCGTTAAGGGACATGGTGGTGAAAAAAATCAGAGTGAATGAAAAACAAAAAAAAAAATTCAGAGTGGGAGGAAAAATATTTTTCAGATTTTTTTGCGTTCTCTCACAAAACATTTGCGGTCCCTTGAGAAATTTTGGGTTTCCTCGCAAAACTTTTGCGTTCTCTCGCAAAACCAGTTGAGTTCGGACAAACACTATCTGTTAACTTTACAGCTTGTAGTGGTTCCTAGCTTGCACGTTCGCAATTGAGCGATTTACAGAGTTTGATTTTGAACTTGGACTCAAGTAGGCTGTTATATAAATACAATCAAGGCACAATTTTGGGACATTCTAAAATGTAAAATGCTTTAGGACCAAATTCAGTACACACCTTATATACCAGAATAGCTCAGTATATAAATGTAACCCGCTAAATTGCACGTTAAGCGTATCCCCCATAGAAAGGATACTTAAGCCTTTTCCTCCCATAAAGAAAACGCGGCTTTATGAAGATGTTGATTAAAAAAAAGACCAAATATGGAATTATTAAAAATATATTCTATGTACCTGCAAGCAGGTGAGCCCACAATATGAGCTCATAGAAAACCGCGCTTAACTTAAGCTTACATAAGAAGACAGTGATATAAAAAGCCAACATTTTATATTTTATTAAAAATAGGCAATTAATGAAGTAATCCGTTAAGCCAGTGGTTTTCAAACTTTCTACAGTGGCCTACCCCCTACAGCATTTAACATTCTTCTAAGTACCCTCACTGCAGTCACCTTTTCCCTTACAATATTTGCCCCCTTAAATTGATTTACATGTGCATTTTTTTACCGTTAGAGAGGTTAGAAGTTTTTCTAGCCTTATCAACTGTATGTCATGCATATCGTATTCGTAACATTTCATTAAGTATATTAATATAATAAATAAAGCAATAAATAATGAAAAAACGAAGTGATACTTGTAGTTTCAAACTAAATCGCCAGTAGGTGGCGGCATGTCACTGTCTTAATGAGCAAGACGTCGCGTCATTCATTCATTCATTCATTCATTCATCAACTAAGCAAATGGTTGTAGTTATGAATGGGTTATTAATCACAGACTCTTCAAATGGTTCAAAGCTGCAGATTAATTCAGCAACGAATTTGCTTGTTGCTTGGAGACACACCAGTTCTGTTGCAGATGTGTCGATATCTGTCGATATTGGAACGTACAAAGCCCGGTTAATTTAATGGTTAAGTTGCAAATACATTGCAAATATGGAAACATTTGGATTTGTGCTGAAGGAGAGTGATACGTGAGCCCATACTTTCAGTTTCGCTTTAAATTATTTATTTTGGTTTATTTATAGCTAAATAAGCTTATACATATTATTATATACTGCATTATATTATATGTATTCATTAAAAATGAATAAGTTATAGTTTTTTGGTTTTGGTTTTTGGTCTGTTCTGAATACGGTTAAATTTAAAGGATTTGCTGTGGAGTGCGGGGCATTAAAATATAGGCTATGTGTGTTTATAATGTTGTAATATAATATAACACGCTGTAGGCCTGCTGGTAGTATTATTTCTGAATAAAATGAGACTAATAGGCTAATAGACGTGAATTATTTGTTTTATTTTTCCTTTCAAAAACACACACACACACACACACACATGTTGTGTTTACATGTTTTATGGGGATATTCCATAGGCGTAATGGTTTTTATACTGTACAAACCATATTATCTATCGCCCTACACCTAAACCTAGCCCTCACAGGAGACTGTGCACACTTTTACTTTCTCAAAAAAACTCATTCTGCATGATTTATAAGCCTGTTTCCTCATGGGGACCTCACAAATGTCCCCACAAGGTCAAAATTTACTGTTGTTACTATCCTTGTGGGGACATTTGAATTTTATAAATGATGAACACCAGGTTTTTTACACACACACACACATATATAGCATATATATATATATATATATATATATATATATATATATATATATAAACAAGCAGCAAACAAATTAACCATGGTTTAATTTAACTATACTTAAACTACTGTAACTATACCGTCTTAAATCGTCCATTAGCTTCCCTTAAGCGTTTTCTGTATCCTAAAGGTTTTCTGTGGGGAGAAAAGACATTAGCAAGTTGCATTTATGACCACTTTATTGAGAGTAATGCTAAGGGTATTAATACTAAAATTTGTATTAGTATGAATAGCATTTATTAATACTGAATTGGTCCTCCGCTGTCACTGTTTTATTACATTAATCCACATTAAGCGTTTTAGAATGTTCCAAAATCCTGCCTTAAACTATAAGCAATTAAATGACTGTATTTCTATAATAGGCCACTTGAGTTCAAGTTCAGTTTTCTCTTTCTTCTTATCAGTATAAAACTTATATGAATCACTCCGTTGTGAACATACTGAGCTGAGTAAATAGGAAGTGTTTGTCTGAACTCAACCGGTTTTGCGAGAGAACGCAAAAAAAAATCTGAAAAATATTTTTTCTCCCACCCTGAATTTTTTTTTTCACTCACTCTGATTTTTTTCACATGTCCCACATGTCCCCATACAGTTCTGATACTACTATTCCTTGCAGTATATTGGTCAGACAGGGCCGATCTAAATCTGATATTGTGTTACTGTTCCGTGTTACTGTTAAACCACACAAAAGACAAACAAGCACTAAAAGCACAATGTTTTGTGCACAATATTCCAAGTGTTCTGAAGGTGTTCGATAGCTTAATGTGAGATACAGATGAATATTTAAGTTGTTACAATAAATTTCATGTAAATACTTTTCTCTGCTGCGTCTGTCAGTGATGCAAAATCGAATCCACATCAGACGGGGTGGGTTGGAGAAGTTACAAATTTATTTTATTTTAAAGTTTGCAGAAATGCAAATGAGTAACAGAAGAATCATAACTTGAAACTGAAAAAAATAAATTAAATTTCAATAAGCATGTTCAATCCAATCATTTCACAAATAAACTGAATAACATAAATTTAATTTAAGGTGTTCTCAATGAGTCTAAAGCCGGCCTCACACTTTTTTTTAAAATCCTAACCGATTATGAAATCTGGTTGCAGCACACACATAAGGAGAATCTTTGCACATTATCTTCCCTGAAATCTTGTAATTGCTAAAACAGTATAAACTGTTTTAAGAGAAGGGGAAAAAAGATGGGCTCGGGTCGGATTTGGTCCGCATGGAGCATTGCTTTCCTTGGTCCATGCGGTTGTGGTATATTTTCAACATATTATACAGACAGTGTTACTACAAAAACATAAGAAGCAGTTTCCTCCATCTCCACTATCCAATGAACCGTACAGCAGCTGTTTTGCGGTCGTGCATCGGCTGTTGTGAAAGTACTGATGTAATCATAGCTGTGATCATCCCGATTTAAAATCCTGAATATCAAACATGTTTGATATGATCGGGGCAGCCCCGATTTGTGTGAGAGGAGATCGGGAGGTGTAAGATTCAATGCAGAACATCGGGACCGATCAAGGTGCTCGACAAGATTTTTGCTCCGATTGTCAGGAGGGGAAAATCGGGGCAAAATCGGGCTAAAAATCCTGTAGCGTGAGGACGGCTTTATTTAACACACCTGATTGAGATCATCAGCTCATTAGGAGAGAGAATGAACTATATGAACTAAACTAACAAGCTGATGATCTCAATTAGCCCTAGACAAGATCAGACAAGGAAAGGGGGTAATTTCCTCATTCGTGATCCAATGACCTTGCTTCATGCGTAACTAAGTACACAATGTATGTAAATGTCAGTCACGACTACATTAGCTCGTGACTAGAAGAACACTATATACGTTGTGATTTCTCACCCTCGGTGACCCACACGTGCTGGACGTCCTTTGCTGTAATAAATATAGACTCTGATCATGTTCAGTTACAACAGTCAGCTCAGTAAAACTCTCTCCAAGATCATTCAGTGTTCACATTATTATACTTGATTTGTAGGTAAATGTCTATAATGCATATTTGCGTATATCTTGCAGTTTTTTTTTTTTTATTTGTTGTTTTGTTTTATGTCATTTAGAACAAAACATGGTGTAGCAAAGACTATAAATTGCTTTTTAACACTCAAATTAACTGAAATTTAAAAGTGTTAAAAGAAAAGGCTCAATAAACTTTTGCACAGAAATAATAAACCACACATCACTATCTCTTCCCTTTGTGATTTGAACTTTTTAATGTAAAGTGTTGTGTGCTGTGACTTCGTGTTGCTTCAAGCACATCATTTTACACACCAGGTGCAAATACTGTAAACATTTTGTGCTGCACTGTTTGTTTTATCTATCATATATTGATGCCTTATTAAAAAGTTTTTTATAGTATATATTAATGTAGAAATATATTGTTTTTCATAGATGCATTTTATAACCACAATGCAAATAGCAGTGTGTAACATTTTACCAGATTTAGTGCTGCAGTTTATTTGTTCCCCACCAAATAATGTTGTTGTTTTTTTGTTTGTTTGTTTGTTTGTTTTTTCACAAAATATTTGGATTTATAAAATTATTATTAATGAGCACTGATTTTTCAAGAATAGCTTTTTGCTTGTTTGACAACTGTTCACAACTGCTTTTAATTTAAAGTTTGTGTTTCACAAAATGTAAAATGTCTAATTTTGGTGCCGCATATACTGTAAATTGTAAAAATGTAACAAGTGGATTTTAAGAATCAGTGATCAGTTTCTGCCTCAAATATATTGATCAGTGCAGCACTAAAGCAAATGAACTGCCTTTTCAAAATTGTTTGAATGTTTTCAGTTTAGGTAAATACTTTTTGCCTAAAAAAAATACAGAGTATAAAATTTGTTAATAATATGTCTTTGTTGTTGACTTGTAATTGTTTAGTCTACAGTATGATCTGTGTATGATTTGGTCTACATTGATCTGTGAGACTAAAGTGATTTGTGACAATAGTAGACAGTAACAATTTAATTTGTTAACATTAGCTATTAAATATATCTAATGTCATAGCTAATATATGTTCATGTCAGTTCACAGTGTATTAACTAATTAACAGAAAACTTTTGAATTTAAAACAATATTAGTAAACGTTGAAACTTACATTAAGGTTATTAAATGCTGTACTAGTTGTTCATCATCAGTTCATGTTAACTAATGTAGTTAATGTTATCAAGTGAAACCTCGTTACTTGGATAAATAGTTCACATCTTAATGCAGGGGTCACCACACTTGATCCTGGAGGGCCGGTGTCCTGCAGAGTTTAGCTCCAACTTGCCTCAACACACCTGTCTGGAAGATTCAAGTAAACCTACAGTATTAAGACCTTGGTGTGTTTGATTACGGTTGGAGCAAAACTCTGTAAGACACCGGCCTTCCAGGATCAAGTTTGGTGACCCCTGTCTTAATCTGAAATTTTGCTGATTTTCAGCCTTTGCATACATTTGTAACTTTTGTGTAGTTTGTAGTATATTTAAATGAACTATGTGCAGTCTTTCTTCATGTTACCTGCACACAGATGTATCAGCATCACTGTTTATTTGTCAGTAAACATCTGCTGGAAGATGCAAAACACATTAGTAAGTTGATCATCATAGATCTGATTCATTGTCTTTTCTCTTTCTGTTTTCAGTCTGTGTGATTGCAGTATTACAGAGAAACAGTGTCTCATCCTGACTTCAGCTCTGAAATCAAACCCATCACACCTGAGAGAACTGAACCTGAGCTGGAATAAACTAGGAGACTCTGGAGTGAAAAACCTCAGTGATCTACTGATGAACACACAATTCAAGCTGGAGAAAC
>VONZ01002193.1:0-63019 GCA_012976165.1 Labeo catla
TTTTTTTTGGAATAAACTACACTGGCTTTCTAAAAGTGTGTTGTATCTTCCTTTTAGAGGAAGGAGGACAAGGTCTAATACATCTTGCAAGACAGAAAGCGGCCTTTAGACGGCAGTTTGTTAAAAAATTGTTGTATCAAAAATTGTCTTGGACTAATGTAGCTTTTAAACTTTTAAGTGTGGTTGGAAAGCTGGGATTAAGCAATGAATTGTTTTGGACAGATTGTAAAAAAATTGATTGGAAAGGAATTTCCTTTTTTTACGAAGGAGTTCGAAAATCATGGTGTTTGATGAAAATAACAAGGTCTACTGATGAAAAGTCTTTACACTGGTTGTTGCAAGAGCCATTGATTAATGGGACTCGTCTGAATTTATCTTGTGAGATACCTTCATGGCTTGAACAAAAAAATGAAAAATGCACAGCTTATAATAATGAAGGATTTGGTGGAAGTGGCCGGAAGAGACTTAAGAAATACTGTTGCATTAACTCATAAACTTGGACTTCGATCTGAGCGAATAGTTGGACAGATGTTGGAAAAATGTTGAGGCTCTTTATCTGAAGAAGAATAGACGCTTCTATATGATTACTCAACATTACAACTGTCACGAATCTGGTCGGTGACCTATGGACTGCTCACCACCAGATGTCACTCTCATCTTTCCACGTCACTCTGACTGTTACTTTGCATCTCGGACTGCATCTCCCATCCTCCACCGCTCTGATTGCGTCAGCCCCCGTGACCAATCAGGCGTTCTATAAAAACCCCGGTCCTCCCCAGTGCACTTCATGGATTGTTGAATCGTTGAATCGTTGTATTGTTGTATTGTTATTGTATTATTGTATTCCTAGTTCCTGGTTTTGATCTCCCGCCTGGTTTTCTCGTTTACGTCTGTCTAGCCGCCTGCCTTGTGGATTATCGCTCTTGTTTTTCGGATCATTCTCTTCATCTGCCTGTTACACACCTGTCTGCTCCTGTCTCGAACCTGCCTGCTCACCTTGTACCTGTTTGTTCGTTTAATAAAGCTCGCATATGGATCCGCTTGCCTCTCGTCACTCACTCTCCATTACAACAACAAAGCCCAAATGTTGAGAAACATTTTCCAAGGATGATGATTTCTCTGGATTTACCAGATACAGATATTAACTGTCCCTTAACAGTGTTCAAAAATTTGAAGGACAGAAATATTATGTTTACTAGTGGAAAATGTTTTTATAAAATGTGTGTAAAGGTGTTGAACAAAGAACAGTTGGTACATCAGTGTGATACTCCATGGCAAAGTCATTTATGTAATGTTTCTAATTTTAAACCTGTGTGAGATATATTACACAAGTCACCATTGGCAAAGTTTGTTGGAGATTTGCAGTGGAGGATTTTGCAAGGCATTGTTGCAGTGAATGCCTTCATTTCTATTTTAAATCCTCAGGTAAAAGATAGTTGTATTTTTTGTGGGCAGAGGAAAACTTAAAAAACATAACCATAATTTCAAAATGCAGCATACAAGCACTTCAAAACTTTTTACATACATAGAACTACTCATTCTGAGAAATAAATGCTTACTTCCATCGATATAAAATAGTCTACAAAAAATAGAAAATTAAAAAACTATTCAACATCTGCTCTCACTCTAACTCTCTCACTCTAACTCTGTGTCGGGGGATGGGCTTAAGTCTGTGTATGTGTGTGTGTAAGTGTGACTGAGGTAGTTGAGTGGCTGTGTGTGTGTGACAGAGAGAGAGAGAGAGAGAGAGAGAGACAGAGTGCATTTAAAATGCATTATCCTAACTCTTCACAACTTTTTTACATATGAAAAACAAGTCATTCTTAGGACATATGTTTATCATGTTTTCAGAGACTGCAGGAACATTTAAAATATCACACTTGTAAACTAGCAGATGAAGACTGTTATACCAAGGATGAACACAAGATGACCTCATAGGATAAGGAATCTTTTTCAGCTCATTCTCAGAGTTCCAGAATGACTTACAAGCACTTTGCTTTTAACCCTTTCATTGCTGTGACCCTTCAATCCAAACTGGTACAGGGTTACTGTCAATGCATGTGCCCGCTGGGCACCGTTTTTCTGATGGCACCAGGGTTGCGGATGCGCTGGCGGCGAGGGCCCGCCCATCGCTGCTTGCAGCTATATTTCTTCTTATTTTTTGTCAAGGTTTTGGGGGGTTTTGGGGCCCTTAATATGCTCAAAAACTCTTGAAAATTGGCACACACCTTGGAATCTGCGGCCATTAGGGCCGGGCAGAGACTGGTACACGGGCGTGGCAAGGGGACTCTACAGTGCCCCCTGGAATTTGGAGGGTCATATAGCACACATACTTGCACTTATACATATGAAACTCGGTATACATATAGAACTCATCAAGTTGAACAACTTTCGCACTCTGTGTCATTAGCTAATCCCAACAGGAAGTTGGTTATTCTGGGTTTTGTCAAAAACGCATGTTCTGGAATTTGATATACTTGTCCTAGGTTTTTTACCCAATTACCACCAAACTCGGTCAACCTGATCTCAGGACATTGGGGATGAAAAATTGTGAGGGGATTTTTGATATCTCGAACGGTTTGGCCGTGGTGAGGCGTTGAAATTATGGCGAGAAATGAGAAACAGGAAATGGCTAATAACTATTGCACACATTATCTGATTCTGATGAAACTTCAGGAGTTTGTTCGATGTGTGATGCCGATCAGATAGATGTGACTATTAGGAGTCAAAGTTATAGCGCCACCAACTGGCAACAGGAAGTGTGTCTCTTTTAAAAATGCTTTGATATCACATGGTTATTTTTACCCGATTTGCTTCAGACTTCATCAGAATAATGTCAAAACACGGCCGATGAGAATCTGTAAAGGGGTCGTTGATACATTAAATGCTGTTGTCATGGCAACGTGTCAAACTTAAACATCTGTTTCCTGTGTTTTTGGGGCACTTAATAAACTTAGATTTTCATGAAACTCAACACACACATCAGTATTAATGATAGTTAGACACTGGCAAAAGCTCATCAATGGGTGTGGAGGAGGCGCTCTATAGCGCCACCTTTTGTCAAAAGTGGTGGGGTTACTTTGAGCTACAAACACCAAACTCGGTATGTATATGTATTTCATCAAGCCGGACAACTTTCTAATTTACATCCATTAGCTGCGACCAACAGGAAGTCTGCTATTTTGATTTGAATGTGGATTTTTGGAAAAATATAGCTGTGAATGAATGAATACTACTCCTAGAAAAAACAATGAATTTACACCAAAGTTTGTCAACATGATGCCAACATACTGAAGATGTTAAACTGTGAGCGGATTTGGGATATCTTGAATGGTTGATTTATGATGATTTATTAAAGTAGCAGTAAAAAACATAACCATAACTTTAAAATGCAGCAACCAAACACTTCAAATTTTTTTACATACATAGAACTAGTCATTCTGAGAAATAAATGCTTACTTCCATCGATATAAAATAGTCTACAAAAAATAGAAAATTAAAAAACTATTCAACATCTGATCTCACTCTAACTCTCTCACTCTAACTCTTGTGTCGGGGGATGGGCTTAAGTTTGTGTATGTGTGTGTGTAAGTGTGACTGAGGTAGATGAGTGGCTGTGTGTGTGTGTGTGAGAGAGAGAGAGAGAGAGAGAGAGAGCATTTAAAATGCATTATCCTAACTCTTCACAACTTTTTACATATGAAAAACAAATCATTCTTAGGAAATATGTTTATCATGTTTTCAGAGACCACAGAAACATTTAAAATATCACACTTGTAAACTAGCAGATGAAGACTGTAATACCAAGGATGAACACAAGATGACCTCATAGGATAAGGAATCTTTTTCAGCTCATTCTCAGTGTATCAGAATGACTAACAAGCACTTTGCTTTTAACCCTTTCATTACTGTGACCCGTCAATCCAAACTGGTACAGGGTTACTGCCAATGCATGTGCCCGCTGGGCACCATTTTTCTGATGGCACCAGGGTTGCGGATGCGCTGGTGGCGAGGGCCCGCCCATCGCTGCTTGCAGCTATATTTATTATTAGGGCCTGAGCCCTAAAAGGACGAGAGCCCTATTGTTCTTCTAAGGATAATTATTAGAGCCCGAGCACCGGTGGTGCGAGGACCCTCTTGGAATTGCTCCGTTTATTAGGGCCCGAGCACTGCAGTGCGAGGACCCTATTGGAATTGCTCTGTTTATTAGGGCCCGAGCCCTAAAAGGGCGAAGGCCCTATTGTTTTTCTAAGGATTATTATTATTATTATTATTATTATTTTTTCAATGTTTTTGGTGGTTTTGGGGCCCTTACCATGCTCAAAAACTCTTGAAAATTGGCACACACATTGGAATCTGCGGCCATTAGGACGTCGCAGAGACTGGGACCCGGGCGTGGCACAGGGGCTCTACGGCGCCCCCTGCAACGCAGTCAGAAAACTTGATGTATATCCCACACATACTTGCATGTATACATATGAAACTCGGAACACATGTAGATCTCATTGAGCCAAACAACTTTCGCACTCATGTAATAGGCTCCACCCAACAGGAAGTGAGCTATTCAGGGCTGTTTAAAAAGCGCATGCTCTGGAATTTGAAATACTCCTCGGAGGCCTTTATTCCGACAGACACCAAACTCGGTCAGCATGACCTCAAGACATTGGGGATGCTAAATTGCGGAGGGATTTTTGATATCTCGAACGGTTTGGCCGTGGCAAGGCGACGAATTTATGGCGAGAAATGAGAAACAGGAAATGGCTAATAACTATTCCACACATTGTCTGATTCTCATGAAACTTCAGGAGTTTGTTCGTTGTATGATGCCGATCACATAGATGTGACTATTGAGAGTCAAAGTTATAGCGCCACCAACTGCCAGCAGGAAGTGTGTCATTTTTAAAATGCTTTTAAATCAGCCTCTTAATTTTATTCGATTTGCTTCAAACTTCATCAGAATAATGTGAAAACACGGCCAATGAGAATCTGTAAAGGGATTGTGGATACATTAAATGCTGTTGCCATGGCAACGTGTCAAACTTTAACATTTGTTTCCCGTGATTTTGGGCCACTTAATAAGCTTAGATTTTCATGAAACTCAATACACACATCAGTATTAATGATAGTTAGACACTGGCAAAGGCTCATAAACGGGCGTGGAGGAGGCGCTCTATAGCGCCACCTTTAGTCAAAAGTTGGGGGGTTAGTTTTAGCTACAGACACCAAACTCTGTATGTATATTGGTCTCATCAAGCCGGACAACTTTCTAATTTAAACCCATTAGCTGCAACCAACAGGAAGTCTGCTATTTTGATTTGAATGTGGATTTTTGGAAAAATCAAGCTATAAACAAATTCATACTCCTCCAAGCAGGAATAAGTAGTTCACATCAAACTTTGTAAACATGATGCCAACATACTGAAGATGTTAAATTGCGAGCAGATTTGGGATATCTTGAACGGTTGATTTATAGTGATTTTTTGAAATTAGCAGAAAAAACATAACCGTAATATTAAAATGCAGCATCCAAACACTTTAAAAAAAATTTCATACATAGAACTAGTCATTCTGAGAAATAAATGCTTAGTTCCATCGATATAAAATAATCAACAAAAAATAGAAAATTAAAAACTATTAAACATCTGCTCTCACTCTAACTCTCTCACTCTAACTCTTTGTCGGGGGATGGGCTTAAGTCTGTGTATGTGTGTGTGTAAGTGTGACTGAGGTAGTTGAGTGGCTGTGTGTGTGTGACAGAGAGAGAGAGAGAGAGAGAGCATTTAAAATGCATTATCCTAACTCTTCACAACTTTTTACATATGAAAAACAAGTCATTCTAAGGAAATGTGTTTTCAGAGGCTGCAAAAACATTTGAAATATCACACTTGTAAACTAGCTGATGAAGACTGTAATACCAAGAATGAACACAAGATGACCTCATAGGATAAGGAATCTTTTCAACTCTAATCCCATCTCATTCTCATTGTGTCAGAATGACTTAAAAGCATTTTGATTTTAACCCTTTCAGTGCTGTGACACTTCAATCCAAACTGGTACAGGGATACTGTTAATGCATGTGCCCGCTGGGCACCGTTTTCCTGATGGCACCAGGGTTGCGGATGCACTGGCGGCGAGGGCCCGTCATCGCTGCTTGCAGCTATATTTCTTCTTCTTCTTCTTCTTCTCTAAAGTAAAAAGTCTTTTTGAGGGCCTAAACATGCTCGAAAACTCACGAAACTTTGCACACGCGTCAGTCCTGGCGAAAATTTACATCTGATATAGTTTTCAGAAGTGGGTGTGGCAAAATGGCTCGATAGCGCCACCTATAAAATTTCAACGGAGTGCGCCTCGAGCTGCGTTTCACGTACATGTACGAAACTCGGTACACAGGTGTAGCACACCAATACCTACAAAAAAGTCTCCTGGTACAACATCCTAAACCCAACAGGAAGTCCGTTATATTGAATTTCCTGTACGATTTTTGTGCAGTTTTTGCCATTTTCAGGCCTCGTACTTTAACGAACTCCTCCTACAGTTTTTATCCGATCATCTTCAAATTTGCTGAGTGTTATCATAAGGCCCTTGCGATGTTAAATTGCGAAGCTTTTGAGTTTTCGTCGAGGGGCGTGTCCGTGGCGGCCTGACAAATTCGACGTGTCGCCATGAAAAAGGAAGTGGCTGTAACTTAAGCAAACAATGTCCGATCTGCCTCAAACTTCACAGGTGTGATAAGAGTCCGGTCCTGAACACATGTCAGTGCCCATATTCAGTTATAGTCATAGCGCCACCTGCTGACAACAGGAAGTGACATGTTTAACACTGTTACGGACTCCTAGCAACATATTAAAAAGCATTAGCAAGTTTTAAATAGGCTAACAACATGCTACAATCATGCTACAACATGCTAGCAACACTTAGCTAAAAGCTAAAGCATGCTGTTAATACAAAGAAAAAGAAAATTGCTGTAACTCATGCATACAATGTCCAATCTGCCCCAAACTTAATATTCAACATGCTACAAACATAGTAAAGCATGTTAGCAACACTTAGCTAATATGCTAAAGCATGCTAATAATGCAATGAAACAGGAAGTTACTGTAACTCAGGCATACAATGTCCAATCTGCCCCAAACTTAACATGTTTGATAAGAGTCCTGGCCTGAACACATGCCCATGCCCGTATTCAGTTATAGTCATAGCGCCACCTGCTGGCAACAGGAAGTCACATGTTTAATACTGTTGTGGATGCCTAGCAACATTTTAAAAATATTTAAAAGTGTTAAATAGGGTAGCAACATGCTAGAAACATGCTATAACATGTTAGCAACACTTAGCTAATTGCTAAAGCATGCTCTTAATGCAATGAAACAGGAAGTTACTCTAACTCAGACATGCAATGTCCAATCTGCCCCAAACTTAATATGTTTGATAAGAGTCCTGGCCTGAACACTTTTACGTGCCAATATTCAGTTATAGTCATAGCGCCACCTACTGTCAACAGGAAGTGACATGTTTAACACTGTGATACACTATTAGCAACACACTAAAAAGCCATTGAGTACTAAAGTAGTTAAAAACACACTCAAACATACTAGCAACACTTAATGCTAAAGCATGTTGTTAAAGACATAAAACAGGAAGTTTTTGAAATTCATGTAAACAATGTCCAATCTGCCCCAAACTTCACATGTTTCATAAGAGTCCTGGTCTGAAGATATCTACATGCCCATATTCAGTTATAATTATAGCACCACCTCCTGACAACAGGAAGTGACATGTTTAACGGTGTTACGGACTCCTAGCAACATATTAAAAAGCATTAGCAAGTTTTAAATAGGCTAGCATCATGCTAGAATCATGTTAAAACATGCTAGCAACACTTAGCTAAGAGCTAAAGCATGATATTAATACAAAGACAAATTGCTGTAACTCCTGCATACAATGTCCAATCTGCCCCAAACTTAATATTCAACATGCTACAAACATAGTAAAGCATGCTAGTAACACTTAGCTAATATGGTAAAGCATGCTAATAATACAATGAAACAGGAAGTTACTGTAACTCAGGCATACAATATCCAATATGCCCCAAACTTAACATGTTTGATAAGAGTCCTGGCCTGAACACATGCCCATGCCCATATTCAGTTATAGTCATAGCGCCACCTGCTGGCAACAGGAAGTGTGATGTTGCACTCTGTAATGAACGCAACATTTTAGAAATATCAACAAGTGTTAAATAGGTTAGCAACATGCTAGAAACATGCTATAACATGTTAGCAACACTTAGCTAAGTGCTAAAGCATGTTATTAATGCAATGAAACAGGAAGCTAGCGTAACTCAGGCATGCAATGTCCAATCTGCCCCAAACTTAACAGGTTTGATAAGAGTCCTGGTCTGAACACATTTACGTAACAATATTCAGTTATAGTCATAGCGCCACCTACTGTCAACAGGAAGTGACGTTTAACACTGTGATACACTATTAGCAACACACTAAAATAAGCCATTGAGTGCTAAACATGCTAAAAACACGCTCAAACATGCTAGCAACACTTACTAAGTGCTAAAGCATACTATTAATGCTATGAAAGAGGAAGTTGTTGTAACTCAGCCATACAATGTCCGATCTGCCCCAAACTTCACATGTTTGATAAGAGTCCTGGCCTGAACACATCTGAAGGCCAATATTCTATTATAATCATAGCGCCACCTGCTGGCAACAGGAAAAGACTTGTTTTACACTAAAAACATACAACCAATTTGCCCAAACTTCACATGTTTGGTAAGAATCCTGAGCTGAAGACACCTAAAGGCCAATATTCAGATATAATCATAGCGCCACCTATTTGCAGCAGTATATGTCATGTCTTAAACTAACTCAAGCATGCCATGTTCGATCTGCACCAAACTTCATATGTTTAATAAAAGTGTTTGCCTGAACACATATACACGCTAATATTCAGTTATAAGCATAGCGCCACCAGCTGGCAGAAGGAAGTTCTGCACATATAAATGACTTTGACATATTCCTCCTAAATTTACTATGTGAAAAGCATAGTGCCCACCATTCGTCACCGATCGGCGGTGAGCCCGGGTGCGAGGGCCCGTTCATCGCTGCTTGCAGCTTTAATTAGGGCCCGAGCACCGATGGTGTGAGGACCCTATTGGAATTGCTCCGTTTATTATTATTATTATTATTATTATTATTCTCCAAAATGAATCGCATTTTTGAGGGCCTAAACATGCCCGAAAACTCACGAAACTTTGCACACGCATCAGAACTGGCGAAAATTTACGTCTGATATGGGTCTCAGAAGTGGGTGTGGTAAACTGGCTCGACAGCGCCACCTATACACTTTCAGCGGAGTGCGCCTCGAGCTACGTTTTACATACATGTATGAAAATCGGCACACACATGCAACACACCAATACCTACAAAAAAGTCTCCAGGTACGAAATCTAAATCCCAACAGGAAGTAAGTTATTTTAATTTTTCCCGGCAAATTTTGTGTCATTTTTGCCATTTCCAGGTGTCATACTTGAACGAACTCCTCCTAGAGATTTATTCGGATCAACACCAAATTTGGTCAGTCTAATCTAAAGCCCTTTGTGACGTTAAATTGCGAAGATCTAGAGTTTTCGTTGGAGGGCGTGTCCGTGGCGGCCTGTCAAATTTCGATGATTCGCCATGAAAAAGGAAGTTGTTATAACTCAGCCATACAATGTCTGATCTGCCCCAAACTTCACATGTTTGATAAGAGTCCGGTCCTGAACACATGCCCATAGTCATATTCAGTTTTAGTCATAGCGCCACCTACTGGCAACAGGAAGTGACATGTTTTACTCTGTAACGGAACTCCTCCTAGAGATTTATTCAGATCAACACCAAATTTGGTCAGTCTACTCTAAAGGCCTTTGCAATGTTAAATTGTGAAGATCTTGAGTTTTCGTTGGAGGGCGTGTCCGTGGCGGCCAGACAAAGTTCGATGTTTCGCCATGGGAATAGAAGATGTTATAACTCAGCCATACGAAGTCCGATCTGCCCCAAACTTCACATGTTCGATAAGAGTCCTGGCCTGAACACATCTAGAGGCCAATATTCAGTTATTATCATAGCGCCACCTGTTGGCAACAGGAAATGACTTATTTTACACTAACTTAAACATGCAATGTCTGATCTGCACCAAACTTCACATGTTTGGTAAGAGTACTTGCCTGAAGACATCTAAAGACCAATATTCAGATATAATCATAGCGCCACCTCTTGGCAGCAGGATATGTCATGTCTTACACTAGCTCAAGTATACTATGTTCAATCTGCACCAAACTTCGTATGTTTGATAAAAGTGCAGGCCTGAACACATCTACATTCCAATATTCAGTTATAGGCATAGCGCCACCAGCTGGCAGCAGGAAGTTTTGCACATCTTAATGACTTTGACAGATTCCTCTAAAATTTACTATGTGAAAAGCATAGTGCCCACCATTCGCCTCCGATCGGTGGTGAGTCTGGGTGCGAGGGCCCTTTCATCGCTGCTTGCAGCTTTAATTATTATTATTATTATTTATTTTATTTTTTTTCCACAGTTTGGGGCATTTTGGGGGCCTTAACATGCTCAAAAACTCTTGAAAATTGGCACACACATTGGAATCTGCAGTCATTCGGACGCCACAAAGGCTGGGATCCGGGCGTGGCACAGGGGCTCTACAGCGCCCCCTGGAACAGCTTCCGAAAACTTGATGTATATCCCACACATACTTGCACATATACTTATGAAACTCGGTAGACACGTAGATCTCACTGAGCCGAACAACTCACGCACTCTATGTCATTAGCTAATCCTAACAGGAAGTGAGTTATTTAAGGCTGTATAAAAAGCGCATGCTCTGGAATTTGATATACTCCTCGGAGGCCTTTAGACTGACGGCCACCAAACTCGGTCAGTATGATCTCAAGACATTGGGGATGCTAAATTGCCAGGGGATTTTTGATATCTCGAATGGTTTGGCCGTGCCGAGGCAACGAAATTATGGCGAGAAATGAGAAACAGGAAATGGCTAATAACTACTGCACACATTGTCTGATTCTGATGAAACTTCAGGAGTTTGTTCATTCTGTGATGCCGATCACATAGATGTGACTATCAGGAGACAAAGTTATAGCGCCACCAACTGGCAGCAGGAAGTGTGTCGTTTTAAAAATGCTTTTAAATCAGCCTCTTAATTTTACTCAATTTGCTTCAGACTTCATCAGAATAATGTCAAAACACGGCCGATGAGAATCTGTAAAGGGATCGTGGATACATTAAATTCTGTTGCCATGGCAACGTGTCAAACTTTAACATTTGTTTCCTGTGTTTTTGGGCCACTCAATAAGCTTAGATTTTCATGAAACTCAACACACACATCAGTATTAATGATAGTTAGACACTGGCAAAGGCTCATAAATGGGCGTGGAGGAGGCGCCCTATAGCGCCACCTTTTGTCAAAAGTTGGGGGGTTAGTTTTAGCTACAGACACCAAAATTGGTATGTATATTGGTCTCATCAAGCCGGACAACTTTCTAATTTACACCCATTAGCTGCGACCAACTGGAAGTCTGCTATTTTGATTTGAATGAGGATTTTTGGAAAAATCAGGCTATAAACAAATTCATACTCCTCCAAGAAGGAATAAGTAGTTCACACCAAACTTTGTCAACATGATGCCAACATACTGAAGATGTTAAATTGCGAGCTGATTTGGGATATCTTGAACGGTTGATTTTTAGTGATTTTTTTAAATTAGCAGAAAAAACATAACCGTAATATTAAAATGCAGCATCCAAACACTTATACAAAAATTTCATACACAGAACTAGTCATTCTGAGAAATAAATGCTTAGTTCCATTGATATAAAATAATCAACAAAAAATAGAAAATTCAAAAACTATTAAACATCTGCTCTCACTCTATCGTCATCGCTGCTTGCAGCTATATTTATTATTATTATTATTATTTATTTTATTTATTTATTTATTTATTTGGAATTATGAAAGTTTGATTTGCATTATATGTACAAATACATAAACCAGTTGTCATTGATGTATGCATATATTAAAGTAACAAACAATTGTATAAATATATAGCTTCTTACAATAAGCCGCATAGACTTGTTTTTATAAAAACTCAAACTCTGAGGCACATACCTGTCCCAATGAATCCCTTTAAATACCCTGTGATCAGCGCTTTTTGGACAGGAGATATTGGATATCACCATCTAAAACAATAAAAGAATGAAAGTGTATAATCAGTAATACATTAGTGTTTGTCAAGAAAATAGGTACGGGCATACTGTTTACCCTGGAGAAAAAGTGCACTTTCATAACATATTTAAAGTGCTCAATTTTCACACACAAATTTTGTAGTTAATATACTAAAAATTATTATTTAGTACTTCTAAAGATAATCTTAAAGGGGTCATCGGATACCCATTTTCCACAAGGTAATGAAAATGTCTATAATATACTTTGGTTAAAAATTTTCAATGGTTGTGTAAAACAACACCCTTTTACCTTGTCAAAATGAGCTCTGCAAAAATCATCCCAGTCTAAGGGATTATTGCTTTAAATGCAAATGAGCTCTGTTCGCCCTGCCCCTCTCTCTGTGGAGTGATGAGCCTGTTTACTTTAGCCGCATTTAGCTGCATTTAGCCGCTAAACCTCCTAACTACCACGTTATAAGGCGATCGCAAAGATTCATTAAAAAAAAACCCTTATACTCACTTCTGCTGTAGGTGAAGCTGGATCATGAATGATTTGCGCGAACATAGACGGATATATGTGCGTTCCCTTCACAAACAAACGTAATCTACTGCATCTTCAGTGGCTCAGATGTCGGGAGTAAATGACGACCACTATGTTCATTATCACATCAAGCAACACAACACCTCAATCGCTCAATCAGAGATATTCTTGTCTAATTTACATCCCTGTTCTGGCATCGAAACAATGGAGATCGGACTGTGACAGCTGATCTGAGGTAAGATGCTCATGTCAATCAAATATCGTGGGAGCGGCCTCTGTCGCTGTGACGCCAAACATCTGAGAATGGCTCAATTTGAAAAAGGGGATATTATTTTTACAGATTAATTAAAAACCACTGCATGAATTTTTATCATATAGGGTAGATTTGTACATACACTGCCAACACATATTCATGTTCAAACAACATGTAAAAGTGAAGTTTGCGAGGACTTCCAGTTATGGCAGAGTTAGAGTAATTTTATGAAGCTATGAGAATGCTTTTTGTGTGCAAAGAAAACAAAAATAAACAAACAATAATACTGGGACCTTCTGGGACAGTCTGTTGTCATTATCAAGACTACCACGATGTATGCCTGTGCTTTCCTCTGCTTGTAAACAAGGCGCAGCACATACATGTACTACATCAGCAGCATTACACGCGCGAGTCGTGATACTGTCTGTAGCGGCTAAACTGTAGTTACCAAATACCTCTGAAAGGCTAAAACTCAATGCATTTGCGACGCAACAAAAATGCAATGTTGGTAAGGGAAAAATTCTCTTTTTTGTTCTTCTTTATTCCACAGACTGATGGCATAAAGATTTATTGTATTATGTTGTTCAACAAAGAATACATTGCCCCTGCTCATCCCCTCTCCCTCCTTCTCTAATTGAACAGGTGATTAATATTCTCATTCCCACGTAACCCTGTGACTCTCCACCACGAACACGTGACAGAGACAAAAACACTTTAACTCTTTCATGTCCACTACACTCTCCATAATGGCGGCAAACTGTACCAGAAAAGAAGAAATCATTGAATATAGTTATTTTTGCACACAAAAGTATTCTTATAGGTTCATAAAAGTACGGTTGAACCGCTGATGTCACATGGACTATTTTACAGATGTCCTTACTACCTTTCTGTGTCTTGACCGTGGTAGAACCCTTGCTGTCTATGCAGGATCAGAAAGCTCTCGGATTTAATCAAAAATATCTCAATTTGTGTTCTGAAGATGAACAAAAGTCTTATGGTTTTGGAACGACATGAGGGTAAGTAATTAATGACAGAATTTCATTTTTGGCTGAACTAACCATTTAAATGATACTGTGACATACGTAGTCCATTCTATAGAGAATGTGTCTGTGTCTATTCCCTGAATACTGAGGGCAAATAATATATTTACTAGATCATAGCAAAATAAGCACACATAGGGGCAACAGTAGCTATGTAAAGTAATGAGGTCACAAAACTCTGGACTATTGATAATAGCAAGGACTTATTAAAGTGCACTAAAGAAAGTAGAGTGTTTTTGTATTTTATTGCTTAACTTTGAAATAGCCTTCCTGATAATGTTCAGGCACAATCTTTTAGTTTAAATTAGATTGAAATACACATTTTTAGCCAAGTATTAACATAACACATCTCATAACATTGCACTACAGTTATATGTGATTAAATAAATCACCTTTGTCAGAAATAATATGAACAGCTGCTATACTAATCTTTCTCCTTTTGCTTCACTGTTTCTATCTCTGGATGCCCATAGCAAGGTTACTAGAGTTTACACCAGTTCCAGATTGGATCCAGCCTCACTTGTGAAGACTTCAGATGATGACAACACTCAACAAGACTTCAGATGATGGCAACTGGACATACAAAACTGACAAATATTATTCTTATATTACCTTTTAGGGTAAGTTTGAAGATTTTCAACCTGCTTTGTATTATTGCAGTGTTTCTAATATCTGAAAATGAACAATATTTAATCTTTCTCTGAGTTATGTGTACCTATTCCCTTTTATTTGTAAGCAACACTGCAGGATGCAGATCATTGGATCATCAAAATGGCAAAATGCTGAGTTTTGCTGACAAATAAACTGGGTATCTCTGAGAAAGATTAAACATTGTTCCTTTACATGTATTTTCAACATTGTAACAATACAAATTGGATTGAAAATTGTTAGACTTACTGTCATATCGCATAAAAAAGAGAAAGGAATTAGGGGTGTTTTTGTTTTGTTTTAATAGCGCAGTATGTTTTGTTTATCTTTGTAACCATAGCAACGTAACATGGCGCACGTAATGAACCGGAAAGTATAGCGCTATGCGGTAGTTAGTAACGGCAGTTCACGAGCTCTCATAGTCATCCATTCCTCCAGCGAGCACTTTTTCCTTCCATCCTTTGCTAATGCAACGTCTGTGAGTATTTCTTGTCATGTAATACTACGGTGGTGTATTCATTCATCTTTTGTTAGGAGTTATAGAACGGTTAAGTCAGTTTATGTCTATTACAGCTGATTGTTTACTAGTCCGTTACGTTTTGTCATATAGATCGCCGCCATCTAGATTATCTGTGCTGTTTTCTCTGTCACTTGTATTTAGATTCTAATATTAATGTATATCTTGTTTGTATTGTATTACAGTTTCACAATATTCCAAGTAAAACTTCGTGGAAATTAATCATCAGTGTCCTGGAGTTCTTGGGAGTGTTTAAGCTGAATGGAGTGCGGTCCAACACAGTGAAAAGACGACGACACAGCTCACGAGTGTTGCAAAGATCGCTATCTTACGGAGCAGTTAAATAGCTAGAGAATCAGCTAATGCTGTAACGTCCTGACGGCTACAAAAATACTATCTTTCTTCTGTTGTTGACACAGCAGTGAGTCATGATGGCACAACGAAGCAATAGTAAAAAAGGCGATGAAGATATTCAGTCTGAGACTGCATGTTCAAGAAGCAGTCGTTTATCTGGCACAACGTCCAGCTCAAAGATCGGTATGGCCGTCGCAATCGCAAAGGCTAAGGCTGAAGCAGCGCAAGCTAGAGCAGCACACTCGCAGAAGGAAATCAAACTTAAAGTACAGCAAGCACGTGTTCAAGCTAATCTAGACGCATTACACGATGAGAAGGAAAAGGATGCCGCCATAGCAGAGGCAAATGCTCTCGTGGCCGGTCTACAAGAGATGGGGTTTGAAGTATGCAGCAAGGCCAACAGTCAGGTTTCTCAATTGGTCAAAGACCAGCGAGTCGCCGCTTATGTGTCAGAGCAAGCCAGCCTATGCAGCAGAGGTTTATCAGCTAGTAGAGGTAACGATAATGCTTCGCCAATGCTGCATCAACTGCATTCTCAACCTAATGATGCTACTTTTCCAACGCCTCATCCATTGAACCACAGTGGTAGTTCTTCGCAAAAGAACATCAAACGGGATCCCTCTTCTCCTGTATGCACACATGGAGCTAGCTATGATCATTCTACATCCACTGGAGATCTCATCCAATACCTAGCTCGTAGCAGCCTGGTGACTTCAGGGCTCATCGCATATGATGACCAGCCGATGAACTATTGGGCCTGGAAAACATTGTTTCTGAATGCTCTTGCTGATCTAGACCTGTCTGCTGCAGGAGAACTCGACCTTCTCACCAAGTATCTAGGAAAGGAGTCAGCAGAACAAGTAAGAAGAATTAAAACAGTCAACATTAAGGATCCAGCAACTGGATTGCGCATGGCATGGGAACGCCTTGACAAAATATACGGCTCACCCGAGGCCATCGAGCAGGCTTTGTTCAACAAGCTAGAAAACTTTCCAAAGGTTACAATGAAGGATCCACGAAGACTCAGGGAACTAGCCGACCTGTTGTCGGAGCTTCAGGCGGCCAAAGAAGACAAATACCTCGCAGGTTTGTCGTACCTGGATACTTCCAGAGGTATTAGGCCTATTATTGAGAAACTTCCTTATAACCTCCAAGAAAAGTGGCTTTACCTGGGCACAAGATACAAACACAAGCATTTTGTTAGTTTTCCACCTTTCTCAGTGTTAGTAGACTTCATCGCCACTGAAGCAAGGGCTCGCAGTGACCCAAGTTTTAGCTTCTTAACGCAAGTTCCAGTAGAGAGACTTAGTAAGTGGGAGAAACCTACAAAGCCATCAGTATACGTTCATAAAATGCAGATCTCGGGAACTACTAAGGCTGAGTGTCAAGAAAGTACGGAACGTATTGATCCCAACAAATACTGCCCTCTGCATAGGAAGCCTCACCCTCTGAGAAAATGCAGAGGCTTTCGTGAGAAGAGCATAAATGATCGCAAACAGCTCTTGAAAGAGCATTACATCTGCTTTCGCTGTTGCTTCTCCACAGACCATCTCGCAAAGAATTGCACAGCTGAGATAAAATGTACAGAGTGTGGGAGCACCACTCACGTGACAGCACTTCACCCTTACCCACCTACCTGGAAATCTAAGTCGTTCCCTTCCACTTCAGAAGAAGATGGAGAAGAAGACAAAGTAGACATCCAGGAGGTTAAGTCGACATGCACTCAGGTATGTGGTGAAGGATTGAGCGCTAGAACATGTGCTAAGATTTGCCTTGTCAGTGTGTCCCCCAACGGCTGCAAGAAGGAGTCAAGAATGTATGCCGTACTAGACGAACAGTGCAATCGCTCCTTGGCATGGTCAGAGTTCTTTGAGATTTTTAAGATCTCTGGAGATTCTTACTCGTATACACTTAAGACCTGTGCAGGGCATACAGAGACGGCAGGGAGGAGAGCTAGTGGTTGGACAACAAAATAAGCATTCATCTGCCTACACTCCTGGAGTGCAACCGAATCCCTAATGTTCGCACTGAGATTCCTACGCCTGAAGCAGCCTTCCATCACGTCCACCTAAAGAGCATCGCTGACAAGATTCCACCTTTAGATCCGGATCAGGTTGGATCACCGCCGACATCGAGCACGTTCCACTGCTTCCTCGTCAAGGAAGACCACCGTGATTTTCTCTGTTTCCTGTGGTACAGGAACAACGACCCTACCTCTGACATTGTCGACTACAGAATGCGGGTTCACCATTTTGGAAATAGTCCTTCGCTTGCTGTTGCAGTGTATGGTCTGCAACGGGCAGCTAAGGAAGCAGAAGCTGATTATGGTAGTGATGCAAGAAGATTCATCGATCGCAAGTTCTACGTTGATGATGCTCTGAAGTCCTTCAGGACAGAGGAAGAGGCCATCAGCGTCTTAGTTCGAGCGCAGAAAATGCTTGCAGCCTCTAACCTCAGGCTACACAAAATTGCTTCAAATCGACCAACAGTCATCAAAGCATTTCCATTTGAAGATGGAGCCAAGGACGTCAGCAGCATGGATCTCTTCGTTGATGATTTGCCAATACAACGTAGTCTTGGTTTGTTATGGAACATGCGCACAGATACATTCACGTTTCAAATCGAAGACGACCAGAGGCCATCAACTAGCAGAGGAGTACATTCGACTGTGACCAGCCTCTATGATCCTTTGGGATTCCTCGCACCCATTGCGGTTCATGGAAGACTGATACTCAGAGAATTAACTAAGCAAGCAGAGGATTGGGACACACCTCTTCCCAAAGACATGGAGACTGAATGGATTAGGTGGAAAAGGTCGCTCCGAGACTTGGAGGGACTCCAGATACCACGCCCTTATACATCATTCTCCACCGCAGGTGCTCTAAGAAGAGAGCTCTATGTCTTTGCAGATGCGTCAGTCAAGGCTATAGCGGCTATAGCAGCTGTAGCTTACATCAAGGTGACAAGCCACCAAGATCAGACTGAGATTGGCTTTGTCTTAGGCAAGGCGAAATTGGCACCTCAGCCTGATTTCTAAGTATCCCAAGACTAGAGCTCTGTGCGGCCGTACTTGCCATCGAGATTGCTGAGATGGTAGTTGCAGAGATGGATACAACGTTCGACAGCATTACTTACTACACAGATAGCAAGGTCGTACTGGGATACATCCAGAACCAGTCAAGGAGATTCTACGTCTTCGTACACAACAGAATCCAAAGAATCCGTCAATCACCTTGTTCTGGTCTGTGGAAGTATGTCCCAACACACCTCAATCCAGCTGACATTGGATCAAGATCTGTGACTTCAGACTTGCTTAGCAGCACAACTTGGCTCAAAGGTCCAGCCTTTCTTCATAATGTGTCTTTGCATTCACCTGAGCTTCAAGAAGTTTACAACCTTATTGACCCCAACACAGACTCTGAATTGCGTCCTCAGGTGGTAGCGAGTTTCACTCACGTAACCAGAGACGTTATACATCCACAATGCTTTGAACGCTTCTCCAAGTTCAGCACTCTCCTTACAGCTGTAGCTCACCTCATCCATGTGGCTCGTTCCTTCGCCCGCTCTACCCGGGATGAATGTCGAGGGTGGCATGTCTGTCGACCTACAGAGAAAGAGTTGTCGAAAGCCAAAATATGTATCGTGAAGAGCGTCCAGAATGAGTGCTATTTAGAGAACCTTAAGTGTATCAACTCAGGATCCAATATTCCACCAAACAGCAGCCTTTGGAAACTGCACCCTATCTTGGGCCAAAATCAACTTCTTAGAGTAGGAGGTTGAATTGAGCGGTCGGACCTGAGTACGAATGAGGTTCATCCCATCATCATTCCTGGCCGCCATCATCTAGCTACCCTGCTTGTGTCTCACTATCATGAAGCAGTGAAACACCAAGGAAGACATCTTACCGAAGGTGCAATTCAAACGGCAGGTTTCTGGCTGGTAGGAGCTAAATGCTGCATCAGCAGTTTGCTTCACATATGCGTCATTTGCAGAAGGCTGAGAGGAAAAATGGAACATCAGCAGATGGCAGCTCTGCCAGCAGAATGGCTACAAGTAGCACCTCCCTTCACTTATGTTGGTGTCGATGTCTTTGGACCCTGGGAAATTGTCTCACGCCGTACAAGAGGAGGAGTCTTCAACTTTAAAAGATGGGCTGTGATGTTCTCTTGTATGTGTTCACGGGCGGTCCACATCGAAGTTATTGAAGCCATGAGTACCAGTAGCTTTATCAATGCCTTGAGGAGGTTTTTTGCAATTAGGGGCCCTGCAAAGCAGATTTATTCCAACTGCAGAACTAATTTCATCGGAGCTTCTCGTGAATTGGAGATGGACCAGTCGAATCCAGGTTTCAAGAAAGTGGAGGAGTACTTGGCCACCCAGAGCTGTACTTGGGTATTCAACCCGCCCCACGCGTTTCGCGTGGGAATGCATGATTGGCATGGCCCGTCGTATTTTGGATTGCATGTTGCTTGAGCGGAAAAGGTCTCATCTCTCACACGAAGTCCTGGCCACCCTTATGGCCGAAGTGACCGCAATCATGAACGCCAGACCGCTCGTCCCGGTCTCATCGGATCCAGAATCACTCCTCATCCTCACTCCAGCGATGCTTCTAACTCTCAAGACAGGTTCTGTACCTCCTCCTCCACCAGGAAGCTTTGAGGAAGCGCATCTTGTCAGGGAAGAATAGAAGCAAGTTCAGGGCCTAGCAGAAATGTTTTGGAATGAGTGGAAACATGAATACCTCAAAACATTACAGCTCCATCACAAGTGGCAAGGGAAGAGACCGAATCTCCAAGAAGGAGACATAGTTCTTTTGAAAGATAATCAAGCTAAGAGGAATCAATGGCCTATAGGCCTCATCTCAAAAACCCTTCCAGGAGAAGATGGATTGGTTCGGAAAGTTCAAGTGGAAATTGTCAAGGATGGAACCAGAAAGGCCTTTTCAAGGCCTGTCACAGAAGTAGACTGATTCTGCTAATTAATGTGGGCTCTTTATAGACCCCAGACGGGGAGTGTCATGTCGCATAAAAAAGAGAAAGGAATTAGGGGTGTTTTTGTTTTGTTTTAATAGCGCAGTATGTTTTGTTTATCTTTGTAACCATAGCAACGTAACACGGTGCACGTAATGAACCGGAAAGTATAGCGCTATGTGGTAGTCAGTAACGGCAGTTCACGAGCTCTCACAGTCATCCATTCCTCCAGCGATCGCTTTTTCCTTCCCTCCTTTGCTAAAGCAACGTCTGTGAGTATTTCTTGTCATGTAATACTACGGTGGTGTATTCATTCATCTTTTGTTAGGAGTTATAGAACGGTTAAGTCAGTGTATGTTTATTACCACTGCTTGTTTACTAGTCTGTTGCATTTTGTCATATAGATCGCTGCCATCTAGATTATCCGTGCTGTTTTCTCTGTCACTTGTATTTAGATCTAATATTAATGTATATCTTGTTTGTATTGTATTACAGTTTCACAATATTCCAAGTAAACTTCATGGAAATTAATCATCAGTGTCCTGGAGTTCTTGGGAGTGTTTAAGCTGAATGGAGTGCGGTCCAATACACTTACCCTTTAATAATTTTAAAGGATAGTGTGTGAGCACATGACTAGAGACTTTAGTAATATTTAAAATAATAATAAAATAAAATAAAATAAATAAATAAATAAAAATAGAATTTGTATCATATAATTTCAAACATTTTAACTGCTGTAGTGTTTGCTTGGTTTTTATTTTATGTTGTTCTTGTATTATTGTTTTTTTGCCAAAAAGACAGTCTTATATTCTGGTGTGGCAATAAAAATAGATAATTACTAGTACTGAACACATGGCATGTTTTATGTTTGAGCTGCTGTCATATGGACATTACTTTGTTGCCAGAAGATCTTCCCCAGTAAGTCTCAGTCACCTCTGGCTGATTAAAGAATATTTTATTTGATTGTAATCCTGAAAAAAATGCATTTTCTGTAAACCTACTTTGAAATAAGTATTTGGAAAGGTGGTTATACTTATACAACAGTTAACCATGGTTTTACTATAGTAAAACTGTAGCAACCATAAGTGTAGTAACCAAGTTTTTTTTTTGTTTTTCAAGTTTGTTTTTTGGTTCATACCAAGGTTTTGATGCCATGCTTCCACTATAGTTATACTGTAGTAATACTACAGTAAAACTGTGGTAACCATGACTATAGTAACCATAGTTTTTTTAAATCATGGTACATTGTAGTTACTGTGGTTTTACTGCAAATACTGTAGTGAGTATTTTTGTACTTACTATGGTTTTACTGCAACAGTCATAGTTAAACCATTGGTATTGTAATAAAATTATGGTTGATTTAGTTTTTTACTATGGTTTTACTGCAAATGCTGTGGTAAAACAATGGTTAATCTTTAAAAGAGTACAAATTGAGTGGAATGCTTCTCATTTGTATTTCACTTTTGATAAAAGCATCTGATAAATGTAAATGTATTTGTATATTTAATATGTTTATTGAAAATATTAATAAATTTGCAACTGTTATTGAGAGTGGTGTGTTGTTTTATTATAAACCAGCGGCTGCTGCTGCGGGTGGTCCTACAATAACGATGAGCAAAACGCCAGTGAGTGCACACGCGGAGCAGCGGGATTTACAGCTGCATCGGCCGGAGAGCATTTGGGATCAAGTGCTGACATTGCGGCGATATCTTCCCGATTAGCAAACACTCCCTGAGCGACATCGTGCAGATGGAATTTTGTAAATCGGACCGACGTATGTGTGCTGTTAGGGTATTTGTGCCTTTTTTTTTTTTTTGCTACTACTGTATTAATTACTGTGGTTTCTTTAATGACACAAGAATAAGTTCAATAGCTTTTAAAAGGCTTGATGGACTGTTTCTGAACACATTGGAAAATCTTAACTTGACCCTAATAAACATACTACAACTCTTTATTGTGCAGTCAATTTCTATTACTTCATAATGTGTTGGATTGGTTTCTTCAATTAAACAGCATTTAGTTAAAGACTATTACAAGTCTTACTGACCCCAAACTTTAGTAGTAGTGTATATATATATATATATATATATATATATATATATATATATATATTTTTTTTTCTGTTTCCCTTGGTTTTAAAAATAATAAATAGAAGCCATTCAAGTGAAATAGATATTGATTCCATCCCCAAATGGAAGAGCCCAAATACAGGGCTCTTCCATTTGGGGAGATTCAGTATTTCCGCACACTGAACAGTACTCCTCCCTTGAGAAATATGGATTTTTTTTTATTAAACTAAATGCCACATTTGGCATCATTTGCATTAATTTTTTACTGTCCTGGTAAGCTTACCTCCCCAACTAACCAGTCATGTGGCCTTAATGTTTGAAAATCCCTGTGATGCAGCAGGTACTCCAGTTCCTTGTCAGGGGATCTTATAATCGACACAATAACATCTGTGCATTCATTTTGCATCAGTGGTGGAATGTAACAAAGTATTTGTACTTCGTTACTGTACTTAAGTAAATTTTTACGTATCTATACTTTACTTAAGTAAAAAAAAATAATGCATACTTATACTTTCACTCAAGTAGATTTTTCAGCAATTACGTGTACTTTGTACTCCACTACATTATTAAAATGCGTGTCGTTACATCCTTCCGAATCTTGCATAAAAAAATTTTGGTCGACTGACATTTTGGAGTTGCTGGCCAATGCACGTTGAAACAGATCGGAGATCTGATTGGTCAAAGAACTCACGCCGAAAATAGTGAGCGCGCGTTTTGAAACAACACAAGCGGAACTGATGTAAATCGAAGAAAAGGACACCAAATATCAAACATGGACGAAGAGCCAACAACGTCGACTGAGCTTGAGCCTGTGCCCTGCAGCTCTGATTCTGAGAGACACCCCTGGCCTTATTTAAGCAAGTTATTTGAATTTAAAGGTTCAAAAAATGACTCCTGACGTTTTCAATGTGTCAAGTGCCTACCTCAACGCAAAGAACTGTTGGCGTTTAAAAACTCCCCTTCAAATTTGAAGAAACATATAGAGGTAAGACATGCAATGCTAGTTATTAATATTTAAGTTACTAACTTGCTATGACATGGTGCTATGACTGTTATAGAAAAACGGATGTCAACATAACAAAAATATCACACCAGTATAATATTTGTTTGACGTAAGTTAGTGGTACCCTAACAGGGCAACTTCATTAGCTGGTTATTAGCACAGCAGGGACGATAGCTTGCTAGTACATTACATTTTTGGAGATGAGCAAACTACTGCTATATCTGTACATTCGTAGTTGGCTAAAATAGCTGTTTGTTTTGACTCGATGAAAAAATGTTCAAACTTTTTATACGGCCCCTAGCTTCTTTACCATTCAACATTGGGTATTTAGTTGACATTCGCAAGTAAGCATGCAGTTAAAACTATATCTAGGTTTGATTCGATTGTGAACAATTTTGCACTACGACAGTTGTTTTTCGTCAATATCATGACATTTTTTAGAATTTGCAAACATACATATATATATTATACAGAGGTGGGTAATCCAAGTGCCATGAGTAAAAGTCCTCCCCAGTATTTTGTTCCAATCACCTGGATTTGCTAATTAGCACAGTTTTTCAGCCAGGAGGTCCGAGATTGGACCAAGTCATTCCTTTTGAGTCTCAAGCAAGTCTCAAGCCCCTAAAGAGTTAAAGTTAATGAGATAATTGAATGATGATTAAGCATTAGTGATGAACATCTGTTGTTATTACAGATCAGATGTTGTTGTTTTATTGGTTAAAATGATGTCACCATTGGGAAGATCAGTATTTGCTTTAGTTGGGCTCTTGACCATTGTCTCCTGGGTTAGATCTTGCTGTTACGATGCACAAGGTGTTGTAAAGTAGTGAGATCAGAGCTGTACCTTTAGCAGCTAATAGCTGTTTTTATATGGTGAGATGGTCATCATGAGCATACCAGGACACGCCCAAAATAACTTCATTTTCTTCTTATTTATTTAGATTTTGCACTATCAAATCTGCAAAACTACAGCATGCAAGCATAGTGTTCTTCTAACAGTTACAGTGAATTCAATTAAAACCTGTATAATGCATATAAACATTTTTTAACATCTGTACAACTTTGACACACACAGACATCAAGAACCAGCATATGAATCACAACAATGGTGCCAATCAACAAAACACTTCATGCTGGGTAACAGCATAGTAAAAACTCCACTTGTCACCACTGTTGAGGAGCATATGATAAGTGTTCATGTCTTAAAGCCTGAGCTAATGCAATTTTTTTCTTCCAATATTTAATCATTACAGTGACATTTGTTTAATAGGATTTTTTTATTGCAGTTCTACAATAGCTACTTGTCATTCAGCAAATCAAAGAGAGACCTCTTCATGATGCTCATCCAAATTAGTTCTATGGAGAGAGTGTGAGCTAATCTGCTGCTGCAAACTTTTGAGTCAGCAACGCACAAATGCTTGCCATAAAACAGTATTGAAATTACTTTAAATTATTCCAAGAGTCAAGAGACAAACTAAAGCAACCCTTGACCACAATTATGGTGGCACTGTGTTTTTTTTTCTTTTCTTTTCTTTTCTTGACCAATAAAAAAATCAACATCTTAACCTCTGTTAATTCTCAATAAGAGATTCTGCAGATATGAAATAAAGTCAGTTTGGTTAGTAATGAGTGAAGCTGGTGATGCTGTTTGTGGAGATGTTTAATCAGATTTTGAGAGATGAAATGTTTTGTTCAGTTGATTCAAGTCAGTTGTAGTTCTTGTGTTTGTCTTTTCTTCAATGATGCTGCTTGTTAACAGCAGGTGTTCATCACTAATGCACAATCATCATTCAATTATCTCATTAACTTTAACTCTTTAGGGGCTTGGGATTTTACTTGAGACTTGCTTGAGACTCAAAAGGAATGACTTGGTCCAATCTCAGACCTCCTGGCTGAAAAACTGTGCTAATTAGCAAATCCAGGTGATTGGAACAAAATACTGGGGAGGACTTTTACTCATGGCACTTGGATTACCCACCTCTGATATTATATTTATACTTATATATATATATTTAGCAATTTAGCGCGAAAGTATATGCGAATATCAAACCAATTTTACCCGTGTGATATGCTTGGTTGTAAGTGTCAGTAGCTTGTCTTTTTAGTCTAAAGATGTAATCACGTTGGTTTCGCGTTTCAGTGCCCCATACACTGTGGTTTTGTATTAACGTAAATGTAAAATCCTGTAACTTTAGGGTCCAAACATTTAGTTTAACATGGCAAATACAGTAGCTTTTTGCTTGTGTGGTACTTACATGTTGCCAGTCATAACAAAGTAATATGCTAGTAAGATGTAAGGTTAGTGTTTGCACTTGCATTTAAATAGTAGTGGTTTAGATTAATTCTTGAACCCTTAAAAAATATTTTACATTATGTTGTGAGATTTATTTTGATTGTAGATTGACTATATTACTAAATACTAATACTACTAATGCTAAACGTGTATTAATTCTGTTGTCACTATCTCTTATAAAGAAAGCACAGACCACTTCTGAAGAAGTACTTGGCAGCAACTTCTTCTAAAAAGAAGGGGACATTGTTTGCTAATGGAGGTTCTTCAATAAAGCAGCGAAAACTTGAGGACACCAAAGCATCTCAGAAGACCATAGACCTTGCAGTGGTTAACTTTATTGTCCAGGGTTTGCACCCTTTTGGAGTAGTAGAACAGACTGGGTTTGTTGATTTAATACATTGTACCTGATTACCTGATTACACAGTCATGTCACGTACAACATTGAGAGAGAATTGATAAGTGCACAAAGCAAATGAAAGAAAAATTGAAGAATGCAATGCAGACTGTTAAGTATATTGCCACGACTACAGACTGTTGGACAGCTCATAGGCAAAGTTTCATTGGGGTTACTGCCCACTGGATAGAGCCAGATACCCTAGAAAGAAAGTCTGTGGCTCTGGCTTGTAAAAGGCTGAAAGGGACACATTCTTATGATGTGTTAGCCAGTGCACTTAATGATATTCACAGTGAGTATAACATCCGTGAAAAAATTGTTAGGACCACAACAGATAATGCCTCAAACTTTATTAAGGCCTTCCGAGTTTGTGCATGTGAAGATGAAGGAAGTTCAACTGAAGATGAGAGTAAAGGTGTGAATGACAGTGAAAAGGAGGATGCAGAAGAGGAGACAGAGGGTGTTGAAGTGGAAGCTTTGATGGAGGAAGAAGATGAGTGTTCTGAATATCAGCTTCCAAAGCATCACCGTTGTGCCTGTCATGTTCTGAATTTGATCTCAACCGTAGATGCTAGAAAAGCTGAATCAAATGTTATGTACAAGAAGATATCTCGTGCAGCATTTGCCAAGTGCTCAGCTCTTTGGAATAAGAGTGCCCGGTCATCTACAGCTGCAGAGGTTATTGAGAGGGAGTGCAAGCTGCAATTGATCCGTCCAGTTGAGACCAGGTGGAACTCTCTCTTCCTTGCAGTTGAGCGAATACTGAGGATAATTAGGGAAAGTGGAGAAGGAGCAGTCAGAGCAGTGACCATTGCACTTAAAGTCCCAATGTAAGTTTGTCATGGAGCAGATACGTAGTTGTGATGTGGTAGGCTATTGATTGTGTGAAATAATGTTGTTTACTAATGATTTACTCCATTTAATTGAACTGCAATAGTGTAGCCTATGCTTATCTTGCTGACATTATGCATGTTCTCACATGGTGTTTTACAGGTTCAGCCCTGCAGAACTTGCTTTCTTGTCTGACTATGCATCAACCATGAACCCAGTCTCTAAGGCACTCAACATATTGCAGGGAGAGGTGGATGTCCACATGGGATGGCTGGTACCCACTATAACGCTCCTAACTGTGAAGCTGGACCGCCTCCAAACTTCATCTAAGTTCTGCCAGCCACTGATCTCTGCTCTTCAGGAAGGAATACAGCAGCGGTTTGGAAAAATGATGAATGACCCAGAACTCATATCTGCTGCAATTTTACTTCCTAAGTTTCGCACATCATGGACAAGCAATGAAAACTTGCTAAAGTTGGGCAAGTCATTTAAATAATTTCTTTGTCAAGCATTCATTTGTTAACAGAATAATGGGTAGTGGTTATTTTAACCAATATATGTTATTTTCAAAGCTAACTGGTATTTTAAAAGGCTAGACAGAAATACTCTTCATTCATGTTTGGATTTTTTTTTTTGTGCAGGCATGGACTACATCAAGAGACACATGGAGGAAGAGCCAGCCTTATCATCACCTGGTAGCCATTCTGGATCTGAGGAGGAAGACTTTTTTGGCCTTATGAAGGGAAATGTCCACGAAACCCCAAAACAGTTGGATGCCTATCTGGCCAACTCTTCTACCTCAATGGACATACTCAAGTCAGTGCCCACAGTTTTTAATTTGTCCCTGAAGCTCAACACACCATTGCCCGCATCAGCAGCATGCGAACGAATGTTTAGCACAGCAGGGCACATTTTTTCTGCAAAAAGAGGCAGGCTAGGATCAAAAAGCTTTGAGAACCAACTTTTGTTGAAATTGAACAAAAACTATTGGTAATGCTATGCGGAACCAAATACAGTATTAGGGCTCTAATACTCTCATGTTCTATAGGGGCATTTTGCCCTTTTGACCTTTGATTGCCTGGCCAAAATTTTTATTTGAAGGTCCTTTGTTTTTAAGTTTCTTATCGTAACATCTGCCTTTATATTGACTTCATTGTTTTTCACATAGATTCTGTTTTTTTTGTCCTGTTAATGTTAGGTTGATCAGAGTTCTAAATAGCAATATTACTTGCATGTTTTAAGAGAAGCACTCACCCTTGTCAAATTTTGTTTGGTGCTTATTTTTTTCTCATTCTAATGTGTTATACATTATTAGCCTAATGCTTTTGGATTTTCTGTAATCAATGGAGTATAAGCCTCAAATGCAGTTTTAGCTACGTTTTCCCCATGCAGGCCAAGGTAAAGGACTAAAGCAACTGTTGTTGAGCAGAATAAACTGGTCATACAAATGTGATTAAAGTGTTCAGAATAACACTCACCTGTGTACTTTTGAGTTTTTTTTTTTACTGCTCTTAATAGTATAGTAAAAATAAAATAAATTGTATGTCATAATTGGCTTAGCTTAATTATTATTTAATGAGTAATAATAAGTAAATAACCAGATTTTTACAGTGTGTCAGTATTGCAGAGAGCTTGCACAACTACACTGTAAAATCCAATAGTTTACCTTACTTAGATATAATTAGTTATCTTTACTTAGTTGCTATACTTACTAGGTTTTATTAAGTTACAGCTACTTTCAAGCGAGTAAAACAGTTTACTTACTACTTTGAATGATGCTTACTTAAAATATTCAAGTAGCCACAAAGGAACCAATGACATTAATAAACCAGTGAGAGGCAGCAGTGCACTAATATGTTGCTAATTTGCAAAATAACAACAGAAGAAGAAGAAAATAATCTTTTTTTTTTTGAGGTGGCAATTGTTAATCTGCAGTTATTTTTCACTAGTTACCTTCACTCATTTCCCAAAGTCATCTTGAATGTTGTTTCAATACAACTATATATTTGAGAGAACATCACATAAACTGACTTCATAAATTGATGTTGATTTTCGTAAAATGTTGTTGGTGTGTCTTATTTTATTTATTTATTTTTTATTATTATTATTATTATTATTTTTTTTTTTTTACTTACCATTATAGTGATTAATGTTCCGTTTGGTTGGGCACTTGGAACTTTGCTTTTTTTATTATAATTTTCTTCCTATTGATGCAGCAATGCAATATGAAGTTATAGTTTTTGATTTCAAGGGAAGAAAAGTAATAAGTAGGTTGCTTTTAAAAGGTGACCTTCAAGTTCTGATATTTGGATTAGCTAATTCTTTAGCTAATATATTTTTTATGTTTATTAATGATCTTTTACAATTTTATTGTTCTTCATAAACATCTTGAGAAACTTTATTGGGTTGAGACAGTCCTTTAATATTTGTGATAATGTGCTCAAGTCACAAACTTAAACATTCAGCATGTGAATCACAACGATGGTAACAATCCAATTTTATTTATTTTTATTAATTGTGACAATAACCATTATATTATTTTATTTTCTCTTTTTGTTGTGTTACTGCTGACACAAGTCAGTAAATAAAATTAGCAAATAAAAACAACAACAGTAAAACAAAGCAACTGCATAATTTATTCATGCCGCAATGCACTCTGGGAGTCAGTGAGTAGCTATACTAAGTCAAGTGTGAGCCTAAAGTAAATGATTAAGTACCCCCTACAGTTCTTTTTTAGTTACTAGAACTCCTGTGTAAGTAAACTATACTAACTAAGCATTTGTCAGTACAACATACTATTCCTATTTCACTTTACTTAGTTTTTTTAAGGCAATCGGTTTGCATGCTTTTTTTTAAGTAAGCCCAACTAATTAGATTTTACAGTGTACCCTTTCCAGTACACAATAGAAATTGTTTGTGATTATTACAATTGAACAGCCCAGACATTGAGACAACCGATTGTGTACTTTTACTTAAAAAAATACTTTAAAGTAAATTTAAAAGTATGTACTTAGGACTTTTACTTAAGTACACTGTAAAATCTAATTAGTTGGGCTTACTTAAAAAAAGCATGCAAACCGATTGCCTTAAAAAAACTAAGTAAAGTGAAATAAGAATAGTATGTTGTAGTGACAAATGCTTAGTTAGTATAGTTTACTTACACGGGAGCTCTAGTAACTAAAAAAGAACTGTAGGGGGTACTCAATCATTTACTTTAGGCTCACACTTGACTTAGTATAGCTACTCACTGACTCCCAGAGTGCATTGCGGCATGAATAAATTATGCAATTGCTTTGTTTTACTGTTGTTGTTTTTATTTGCTAATTTTATTTACTGTTTTGTGTCAGTAGTAGCACAACAAAAAAAGAAAAGAAAATAATAAAATAGTTATTGTCACAATTAATAAAAATAAATAAAATTGAATTGTTACCATTGTTGTGATTCACGTGCTGAATGTTAAAGTCTCACTTTGACTAGAGCACATTACCACAAAGATCAAAGGTTGTCTTACTCTAATTAAGTTTCTCAAGGTGTTTATGACGAACATTGAAATTGTTAAAGATCATTTATAAATATATTAAAAAATATTAGCTAATTAAGTTATTAATTAAGAACAATTATTGAGTGGATTACCTTCTAAAAGTAATCTACTTATTATTTTTCTTCCTTTGAAATCAAAAATTATGATTTCATGTTGCATTGCTGCATTAAGAGAAAAAAAAGTTCCAAGTGCCCAACCAAAGGGAACATTAATCACTATAATGGTAAGTAAAAAACAAAGACAAAAAAACCCCCACATTTTACGAAAATCAACATCAATTTATGAAGTCAGCTTATATGATGTTCTACCAAATATTTCAGTTGTATTGAAACAACATTCAAGATGACTTTGGGAAATGAGTGAATATAACTAGTGAAAAATAATTGCAGATTAAAAATTGCCCCACCTCAAAAACGTTTCTTTTCTTCTTCTTCTGTTTTTATTTTGCAAATTAGCAACATATTAGTGCACTGCTGCCTCTCACTGGTTTATTAATGTCATTGGTTCCTTTGTGGCTACTTGAATATTTTAAGTAAGCGTCACTCAAAGTAGTAAGTAAATTGTTTTACTTGCCTTGAAAGTAGATGTAACTTGCTAAAACCTAGTAAGTATAGCATCTAAGTAAAGATAACTAATTATATCTAAGTAAGGTAAACTATTGGATTTTACAGTGTAAGATGTTGATGTAGTAATTATACTTTTACTTAAGTATATATTTTGCAGGGTAGTTGTACTTTTACTTAAGTACTAAACTTAAGTACTTCCTCCACCACTGGTTATAATATGAACTTCATTATACTCAGTGAAATATGGTTGCTTTTGCTTGTCTCAATGTGTGCATTACAATATATATTTTTCTAATACTTATTTTTTATTAACTCTCCCTCTACAGGAGCTACCTCTCAAGAAAGATCACAGGTGTCAAACTTTGAGTCACTTTCTTGGCTTTTTCTGTCTGAACCCGCCACATAGCTCCTTGTCTTTTTCTTTTTCTGGGGGACTGTCACACTATGTGGAGCAGAGTAGAATTTTGACTTTGTGCACTCAAAAAAATATTTCAGCCCTTAACGTAATTCAATTACGTACATCTTTTCCATGCATTTAGATTACATAGTTTTAATTTAAACAAATCAAGTAAACTTAATGTGATTCAAATGCATCAGTCTTACGTGAATGAAACAGGTAAAGTTGACGTAATATTTCCCAGTGTTAAACAAACCCTGCTCAGTGTTCATGTGTTTCCACACTACAGAGTGTTCAAGTAGCATTGACACAGTGTTGGAGTTAAGGAGATCATTATGTCATGATTGACCAATAATGATGAACACCTGCTGTTTACAAGCAGAATCACCGAAGGAAAGAGAAACACAAGAATCAGACACAGCCAAAGATAAAATGAACTTAAATAAATGAAGACATCAAATCTCTGATTAAACAACTCCACAAACATTACAGTTTGCTTTGATTTCTGTCATATATCTACAAATATTATTTGAGAACATCTAAACAGAGGTTTAGATGTTTTATTTTTTTGTTTCAGTTGACCTCACCATCATGGCGATCAGGGTTTACTTTAGTTGGACTCTTGACTTTTGTTTTTTGTTTTTGGGCTGCTGTAATTGTGTGATAAAGTCCGATTTAGTGTTTTTGGTAAATTTTTTTTGGTTTCGAAATCATTATCATCCAGTGGCCTGATGCACTGATCTCATGCGGTTAGTCTATTATTTTCATAATGTTTACAACAGGTGTATGAACTATTATGGATTATCTATTATAGTTTATCTTATACATTAAACTTTGAAATCTACGGTATCCCTTTGACACACACAGACATCAAGAATCAGCATTTGAATCTCAACAATGGTGACATTCAACAGCTGCAGATTATAAAACTCACCAATGACTCCCAGCATGCAGCTGTTGAATGTCACCATTGTTGAGATTAATATGCTAATTCTTGATGTCTGTGTGTGTTTAAGTAACACTGGAGATCTTGAAGTAATAATAGTAACAGTTCATGCGACTACTGTAGATATCATGAAACCAAAAGGTAAACCACAGAACGACATCAGCAAATCAGGCCACTGGATGATGATTTTTTTTAAATGTTCTTGGTTAATTATTATTGAAGGTGTACATCAATAATAATTAACCAAGAACATTTAATAAAACTCTTTTTTCTTGTTGTTTGTTTGTTGCTATAACAAATGTGCTCTACAAGCACAAATACAGCAACCAATGAAAAAAAAAACTAAACTAAGAAAGTCAAGGGTCCAGAGCCCAACTAAAGTAAACCTTGTTCACCATGATGGTGAGGTCAAATGAAAAGTTTTTTTTAATTAAACATCTAAACCTCTGTTTAGATGTTCTCAAATAATATTAGTGGATATATTACAGAAATCAAGTCAAACTGTAATGTTGTTTGTGAAGTTGTTTAATCAGAGATTTAATGTCTTCATTTATTTAAGTTCATTTTATCTTTGGCTGTGGCTGATTGTGTTTCTCTTTCCTTCTGTGATTCTGCTTGTAAACAGCAGGTGTTCATCATTATTGGTCAATCATGACATAATGATCTCCTTAACTCCAACACTGTGTCAATGCTACTTGAACACTCTGTAGTGTGGAAACACATGAACACTGAGCAGGGTTTGAAATATTACGTCAACTTTACCTGTTTCATTTACGTAAGACTGATGCATTTGAATCACATTAAGTTTACTTGATTTGTTTAAATTAAAACTATGTAATCTAAATGCATGGAAAAGATGTACGTAATTGAATTACGTTAAGGGCTGAAATATTTTTTTGAGTGTGGCTGGGAATCTTCTTTCCTCTCTTTTTGTCCATGTCTCATGAGACTGGTCAGTGTCCTCTGCTGGAAGAGGTCTCAACAGCAGTTCTTGGGAACAGCAGTTATGTTGCAAAATGTGTTCTGTATACCTTCCCTGCAGGGAGAGAACCATTTTCCTTACAAAAATGGTTTGTTCCCTGGAACTTGCATTTTGTAGTCTTGCAAATCCAAAGTCTGTCAGACCATTATCACTGGCTTCTCTAGCAATTGCCTGTCTAACTGCTTTTAGAACAAGGGCAGAGCAGATATGCAGCACAGTGTAAGGTCTTATTTCCTCCCACCTTCTTTCCCCTCTGCAAATTGCATATGCTCTGTCCAGTTAGGTGGTGATGTTCTCTTTATTGAAAGCAAGGAGGACACTTTGAATTACAGCCCAGCTAAAATCAGTTTCGATCTAATGGATGTGGAGCTGTGTGTACTTTGACAACTGGAGTGTAAACTGCATTAACCAAAATGCAATTGGAGGCACAGAATGCTCATTAGACAGCATTTCACATACTGAGAGAGGGGGTGCATCCTGACCTCTTCCAGGAGCAGTAAGTGAGGGAAGTTTTGTCACAAGCCCACCAGCAGGATCAAGGTACAGAGAAACTGGACACCTGCTTCTTAAATGTTCTACAAGAATGCTGATGCCAGTTTCTGTGTACATACGTACACCAAATGGTTCAATACTGAGGTGTTGAACGTACCCTGGAATTTTAAAGAATTTTGTGTCTGTCTCTTTGAGTATTGTCTGTGTGAGGTGCATCTCCATCAAAACATCATCATGGAGACATTGCTTTCTTCTTACCTCTGAACCAATGAATTTGAGAACATTTTTGTTCAGGAAGTTGGTCATGTTTTCAGTCATAAGTTCCCCTTTTGTGGTTGACTGAAGTTTGCGGTAAAAATAATGGCTAGGTTCACGAATTAGACGTTTAGCAATCTTTTTCCTGCTGTGTGTGTGTGTGTGTGTGTGTGCACTTGGATGGGTTAAATGCAGAGCACAAATTCTGAGTATGGGTCACCATACTTGGCCACATGTCACGTCCTTTCCTTTCCTCCTTCCTTCCTCAATTTTCAAGAGTTTTTGAGCATGTTAAGGGCTCCAAAACCCCCCAAAGCCTTGAAAAAAAATAATAAAGAAGAAGACTAATCCTTCGAAAAAAAATAGGGCTTCGGGCCCTAATAATCGTAAGAAAAACAATAGGGCCTTCGCCCTTTTAAGGCTTCGGGCCCTAATAATAATAATAATCCTTAGAAAAACAATAGGGCTCTCGCCCTTTAGGGCTTGGGCCCTGATAATAATAATTAGAAAAACAAGAGGGCTCGGGCCATAATAATCCTAAGAAAAACAATAGGGCCTTCACGCTTTTAGGGCTTCGGGCCCTAATAATCCTAAAAAAAACAATAGAGCCTTTACCTTTAGGGCTCGGGCCATAATAATCCTAAGAAAAACAATAGGGCCTTCACACTTTTAGGGCTTTGGGCCATAATAATCCTAAGAAAAACAATAGGGCCTTCACGCTTTTAGGGCTTCGGGCCCTAATAATCCTAAAAAAAACAATAGAGCCTTTACCTTTTAGGGCTTCGGGCCCTAAATAATAATCCTTTGAAAAACAATAGGGCCTTCGCCGGAGCAATTCCAATAGGGTCCTCGCACCACCGGTGCTCGGGCCCTGAATAAATAAATAAATAAAAATAAGCAATGACAACTGTGTAACTTTTAATGATTTTAATTGTTCAACTGTTACCCTTGCAATAACATCAAAATTTTCACAGATTCAGTTAAGACTGAAACAAAGCATTTTTTCAAACTATTATATATGTATATATATTGTAACAGGACTCATAGGAAGGGTGAGAGTTCCAGATGCGAGCTTTAATAAACACAGTGTAGTCAAGACAAGCAGGGTCGATATCCAAACAAACAATGATACGTAGGCAAGGCAAAAGCGTAATCCAGTAAAAACAGGCAATAGGTCAAAGTCCAAGTGAGCAGTCCAAAAGTAACAAATAAACAAGGCTATGAAACTAGGTAAAAACAATGGGTGCTTCTCATTTCTTATTTGTGCATCCTCGTTTCCTTTCCTCGTGTCTTAGCTCCACCTCTTCAGGATGCGAGGGAAGGACACAGGGAAAAGACGCGAGGACGGAGGAATGGAAGCAAGTGAAATGATATATCCTCGCTCCCTTTAGCGTCACTTCAAAGCGTCGTCAAGTAATGATGACTCTACACCGCTGGATTTAGCTTGCATATGGGGATTCTTGAACATTAGAGATAATTATTATTTATATTGTAACCGTTTCAACCTCCACAAAAGACCACATTTGTTCTTATTTTTTTATATTACCAGTTATTATTAACAATGAATTATTCACAGTTATTAAATGTTTTTTATTTGTAGTAGGCTATAGTATGACAGTATGTTTAATTTTGGTGCTTTGATATAATTCTGCAACTGTACTAGAGTTGTGATTTTACATACATTTGTAAATTATTTAATAATATAATAACAATAATAATTATAATAACAATAATTAATAAACTGTGGTGAAAAGTACACATTATACATCGAAATTAAAAGCACTGTCAAAAAATCACCCACAGTCATGCTTAATACTCACATTTATGTGTATTAGAATTTTCTGCCATGGTTAGCACTTGGAGCAGATGTGAAGGGGGAGGAGAATTTATACGTGCGTCACGTTAAGTCGATAAAAGACTTCCGCATAGGATACACCTGTGTATCCTCGCTGATCGCTCCTCATGAAGCCTCCTCCCTCCTCGATCCTCGCCTCCTCGCGGTGCAATTAGAGAATTGAGATGTCCTTCAAGATGGCTGAGCTCGATCGGTTTCCGGGTCATAGGATGGAGGACAGAGGACCAAGGAGAAGAGGAGGGATATTGAGAAGCACCCTATGACTATAAAACAAAACTGTGGAAATAACAAAACCATGGCAATGAAACAGGAAAAACGCTTAGTAGAGTCCACACATGCAAAACAATACTTTGCGGGGCCTGTTTGGTTTAGGCCTCCTTAAATGGCCATCAAACAGGAAGCTACCAGAGAAGCAGCAGAGGGAGCAGCAACAGGCAGTCAATGGGTGAGGGCTCCCTCTGCTGGCGTGGCGTTACACACACACACATATATATATATATATATATATATATATATTAGAAATTTTGTAGCTTTAAGAGTTAAAATGGTATGTGCTGTAATTATATTACAGCACATACCATTTTAACTCTTAAAGCTAGAAAAATTCTTAATTTCTTCTAAGCACAACATACTATGATAACAGTGAACAGCAATGACAGTGAAGCTTCAAATAAAACTCAAACTTGTGTTACACATAAGAAGCATATTTCAAAACTTTCATATCTTTTAAGTGAATCACTGCCCAACTTTTTCAAATATTGTTTTTCCCAAACCTGCAGTAACATTTATACATAAATATTTGTATATTACAGCAATTTGAAAAAAAAAAAAAGATAAACAAATAAATAAAAATAAAATAATCCGGGAACAAATTCAATCATAAGAACAATCTTAGACAAATTCACAAAAACTCTGAGTAGAATGCATTTGCTCGTAGTGGATTAATAGTTCTGCCTGCTGAAATCCACAAACTCCCTGGACACATAAGGGTTCAGGCCAGAGTTTCTCCTTTGCACCATCTTCCCACTTCTTTTGCTGATCTGGAATTTTGCAGAGTACTTGAGGTGTGTCAGAATTGATTCTCACAATGAACCTTCACAAAAAAAAAAAAAAAGAATTCATTAGATTCATTTCATTCTCTTTGTGAAAACCTTTTAGAGCATTAGTTCAGCCAAAATGAAAATTGTGTCATCATTTACTATGTTGTTACAAACCCATAAAACTCTAGTTCAGGGGTGCTCAACCCTGGTCCTGGAGATCGACTTTCCTGCAGAGTTCAGCTCCAACCCTGAACAAACACACCTGAATCAGCTAATAAGGATCTCAAGGAGCGCTTGATAATTACAGACAGGAGTGTTTGATTAGGGTTGGAACTAAACTCTAGGAAAGTCGATCTCCAGGAACAGGGTTGGGCACCCCTGCTCTAGTTTGTTTTTGGAACACATGAAAATTTATATTCTCTCTTCATTTTTGTCTATTCAGCCAACCAAAGTCTTTTAGCTTCAAAAAGTGCATGAAGACATTGTAAAAATAATCCATATGATTCGAGTGGTTTAAGACACTTAATCAGTTCTCAAGCATGTTCGAGATTCTGTTAATTTGATGTACTCTACATATTTGGATGATCAATGTTTGTATGTGAATAAAAGCCTACGGATTAATCATACCAATTAATTCCATTTTTTTACACACTTTTTGAACTGGAATATTTTGGTTGTGTGTACTTTCGGTGGATAGACAAAAATACTGTTATGAATTCATTAGAAGAATAAACAGAAGAGTACAGCAGTTCAGTTCAACTCAAATTGTAAAAAATTGTAATTCTCTCAACATTTACTCACAATCATTTCATCCCAAATATACTTTCTTCTGTGGAACACAATCAGAGATTTTTAGGAAATAAAAAAAAAAGAAAAAGTCATCTGAAGCAAAACGATAGGTTTGTGTGAGAAATGTTAAAATATATATTTTTTAAATTTATATTATAAATCACTGCTTCCATGCAAGTGTCCTACATGTGTTTGTTTGACGTAAATGTCAGCATGTTGTGAAGTATGATATAAGCACGTTGTGAAACTTGCACAAGAAGTGACGTCCTATGTGTGTCCTCATCAACCCTCCCATGTTTGACAGGTGGCCGGAAACAATGGTTTATAATATGAAATGTTTAAAATATTAGTATTTTTCCATACACACATTTATAGTTTTGCTTCAGAAGACATTGATTTGTCATTGTGTTTTCTTTGTGTGGTTTTTAAAGCATCAAATTTGAGGGATCCATCCACTCAATCCGGGATGGTATGATGGTAAGTAAGTGATGAGAGAATTTTGCATTTTTGAGTGAGCAATATTGATGAGCAAATTAAGCCTAGTGAGGGACTAAGACTTTCCTCTGACTATTTCGGGAAAAGATTCAAAGTTTAACAAAGGGATGGTCCACTGAAAAATGAAAATTCTTGTCATTCTTTACTCACCCTCATGTCGTTTCAAACCTGTATACACATTCATCTTCTGTGGAACACAAAAGATATTTTGAAGAATGTTGGTGACCAGTGTTGGTGTTTCAGTTCCTGTTGACTTCCATTATATGGACAAAAAACACAATGAAAGTCAATGGGAACTGAAACTGTTCGGTCACCAGCATTCTTCTAAATATCTTTTTGTGTTAAACAAGAAAGAAGTGCATACAGGTTTGGAACGACAGTGTGAGTAAATGACGACAATTTTCATTTTTGGGTGGATTATTCCTTTAAAGGATTGTTTACTCAAAAATGCAAATTCTCTCGTAACTTACCCTCATGCCATCCCAGATGTACATGGCTTTCATTTTTCTTTTTCCCTTTAATGTTTACTTAATATTACAGCATACTGCACGATGTACTTACCTCTGAATAAACAACAAACTAGTGGCTTCCACTTGGTACTTGATCTTAAGCACATAAATGAAGAGAACAGCAAATGCAGAGGACGTATCTGGTAGGTCAATCACAAGAAAAGAAGACTTTGCTTTCAATCGCCAGCATCCATTTTTTTGCTGTGTAGAATTAAATCTCCTAAAAAAAAAACAAGTCAATTAATTTATCATGTTCATGTTTTTCATAGTGATATTTATAACTTTACAAAAAAACATTTCACATTTGATTATGGTGTCAGTAAAAATATGCAGATGTTGAAGCTAAAAATGACAATTCTATCATCATTTACCAACCCTTGTTAGTCAAAATGTATTTGAGAAGATGCTAGGTAGAAAGTTAGATATAGAGAGCCATGAATAAAGTGTGACAAAAGGTTTATTTTTAAAAACCATCCCTTTAACATCACTAAATCATGTACTAAAAGATCTTACCAAGCATGATCAGAGTGGAAGGAAGTGAAAGCCTGGTCTTTGCATCTGCTGGAGTTCTTGTGACCTAAACACACACACACACACACACACACACACACACATAGTTTTTCTAAGTGTCATTTATAGAAATCATCAGCTGTCAGTTATATAAATGAAAAAAAAAAAACTTACACTGGCCAAAAGGAACAGCAAATCCTCTCCTTCTTTTAAAGTGGGCCATCAACAACAAGACAGCTGCATCAGTATTCACAACTGGCACAGCAGCAGAAAGCACAGTAACATTAGTATTTACCAGATTTCTCAAAATTTTATGCTTTATGTTGAAAATTATGACTTTACTCTAAAATACTTTTTATAGTTACCCACATGGCAATTGACATCTGGCCCAGCTCTGGGCCAAGCAAGGAGTTACACTTGGCCCAAGTGCAGCAAAGAATTACGGCCCTTGTTTGGCCCAGATCTGGACTACAGACGTGAGCCACACATGAGCCATAACTGGCCCAAATCTCAGCCAAATAGTAACGTATAACCAGTCCTGAACTGGGCCAGAACAAGTTTTATTAGTGCTACCCCCAAGCAACCGTTGAATCAATGTTAAAAGTAGTTGATTTGTCAATGTTAATGGCATTGAATGAATATAACTTTTGCTCCTACTAATAATGTTGAAAAAAATGTACATTTCAAGAAACCACCATTGTTGTGATCAGTGATTGCTTTAGTTGGGCTCTTGACTCTTTGTACTTTAACATTAGATTTTCTTTGTCTTTTGTAACATTGCATGAAAGCATGTTGTTTGAGATTAAGTGATGGTGGTGACTATAACCATTGCAAGGTTGTATAATGAATTGCTCACAAGTGTGTTGGGCTTTTGAATGATGGTGTGATACTGCAATGTGAGGTTAAAGCTGAATAAAACTGTATCATACTTTTATGAATTAACAGAGAATATTAAAAAAAAAAAAAATCTTTAAATTACTGAATCAATTAAACATCAAGAATCAGTGTATGAAACTCAACGATGGTGACAATCAGCAAAAGAAAATTCGATGCAGAAATGCATGCTGGGTATCAATATAGTAAAAAGTCATTCATGATTCCCAGCATGCATTGCAGTTGATCTGAATTAGTTTGGTGATTGTCACCATTGTTGCGGTTTGTATGTTGAGTGTTCATACCTAAATCTTTTCATTTATCACCACAGAGTTTTTTTGGTTTTTTTTGCATTTGTGATACAGAAGATTTATATCAGTAATGACATTCATCAATATTGTTTAGAATTGTTTCTCAACTGTATTCCTGGTTGACACCCATTCCAAAAAGTACTTACTACTTTAACTCAATTTTAAAACATCTCTTTTCAGTAGCATAAGTGTTTACATCAAAACACCATTATAACACAGAGAAAGAATTGACTTAAAGCCAAAGCAAGAACCCAACTAAAGCAATCACTGATCACAGTAATGGTGGTTTGTTGAAATGTCAACATTTTTTCAACATTAATTGATTTAATGACATTAACATTGACAAATTAACTGTTTTCCACTACTCTCTTGCTATCTGGGACCCAATCAAGCCTTCAGTAAACCACATAGAGTCCAGTCTTTAACCAGATACCCCAAAACTGAGCCTACAAAAGGAAAACAAAAACCAACTCAGCCATGGATCCATCAATAAGCAGTAAAACACAGTTACACTTTTAGACATGGCTCAGTTTTGGGGTTTCTGGTTTAAGACTGGTCTCTATGTGGTTTACTAAAGGCTGAGATTGTGTAGCACTATTAAAACTTGTTCTGGCCCAGTTCAGGGCTGGTTATATACGTTACTATTTGGCTGAGATTTGGGCCAGTTATGGCTCATGTGTGGCTCACGTCTGTAGTCCAGATCTGGGCCAAACAAGGGCCGTAATTCTTTGCTGCACTTGGGCCAAGTGTAACTCCTTGCTTGGCCCAGAGCTGGGCCAGATGTCAATTGCTATGTGGGTACTAACTGGACGTTAATTTTTTTCTTACCATCTCGAATGTGCCATCTTAGGTGTTCAGTGTTCACAAAGGCTGAATAATTGAATCGACACGAATGTGGAACCTTCCGTGCTGCATCCAGAATTCAGATGGTGTTAGTTTTGCGGTACAAGTGCGACAAGTGCAGAGAGGCTTAAGAACGTGCATGAGCATTCAGGCACTGTAAACGAAAACCTGGAATTCACCCAGTTTTTGTCCGCTTTGGCATGATTAATAAATGCATATAGTGTCTCCAAAGAGACACCACAGTGTTTGCAGACGAATATTGCGAGTTTTATGCAAACGTTAGCATTTAATGCATGCTGTACATTTACACGCTTATATGGGGTTAATAGGTAACGTAAGCATCAAGCGATTTCATAGCGAATAAAAACCACAGCGAAATGGCTATCGTTAAACTAGCTTTAAACCTTAAAAAGCCCGGATTCTTGGTCAACAATTTCATACAAGTTAACATAAAAACTCACCTGCTACCAACGTGGTCAAAATCAAGACAGAGACCTGTTTATGTTCACACTTTCACACAGTGAAACTTCCTACAAAAAAGGAAAGAAAAGAAAAGTGTCACAGTTATGTCAGTTCTGTTTTGGTTTCTCCCATTGTCTCCCCCTGTTGTTGTATTGACTTTGGTTTCTCCCTGATTATTGTCGGCACCTGTGATTGTCATTAGTCTCACCCTTTATTAGTCTGCTTGTATTCTGAGTTCTCTGTCGGTCCTTGATGTTGTTTGGAGTGTGTGGATGTACCGCTGTGTTCTTGCCTGTTCCGTATGAAGATTTATATTAAAGTGTTTGTTTGTATCGTATCTCGCTTCCCGTCTCGTCCGTCCAGCATGACATGTAACAAAAAGAAGATATATGTTTTTCACAAAGTTTTTCTCAATCTAAATCCAGTAACGTTATCCACCACAAAGCCCTCTACGTCGACGTACACTGTAAAGTGTGACTGCGCGTCATGAAGAGACACTATTATTTTTTTTTTGTTTTGTTTTAAAACCAAAAATAAACCAAAAATACACTGACATTAAATCTGTAATTAAAAAGCAGGAATATTGTACATACATTTGCTTGCAGCTGCTAGGTTCGTGTGCGTCTACCTTCTCTCCCAGAGGAAAAAAGCCTTTCTGTCGGGTTTAGCGGTTTTTTTTTTACTGTATTTGGATTTACAGTAAAAGAAAAATACTGTATTTTAATGACGCCAAGAGGATATTTCCCATAATGCAACTTTAAAATACAGTAACATACTGTATAAATGTTCTACAGTAAAGTACAGTTCATATTACAGTTAAATACTGTGTAATTTACAGAAATCGATAACAGTGTATATTAACTATCGTTTTATTCATATATGTTCATATATGGTCATACATCACATTTCTATATAATATAATATAGCTTTAGAAATGGTAAACGTGGTGTAGAAATAACACTGACAAAAAATGCTCATTAAGAACTATAAGACGTTAATACATTTTTTTTCATACACAGGAACACACATGAAGAACAATTTTTAAGATTTATGTTTTGTTTATTTTTTAAATATTGAACAGTACTTTAGACATCCCTGGTGAAAAAAAAAACAGCATATGCTGGTAGGTATGTTTTGATGCTGGTTTAAGATGGTCCTTTGCTGGTTTATGCTGGTCCTTGACCTGCTGCAAGGCTTTGATTCGTTTTTACTGTCACACTTGCTGCTCTCTATTGTGCACAAATGTGTGCCAGTTTGAAATGATCATTCTGCACAGGATTCATGATGCTACTGATGATTTTACACACAATTTAGACATTTACAGGTGCACAATTCTGTTTAATTGAATACTGTCATCTAAATACATTCAAAAGAAATAATATGACAAGGGCTGAATGATGGCTTCTTCTACTAAATGGACTAGATAATCTTTTTATAATTCTGCTCTACATGTTTTCAGATATGATGGTGACGTAGGCTTCCACTTCACACAGAATGTCATTGTAACGGTCACAGGGCGGCTTTAGAACAGACAGGGCAGCTTCCACTAACTGTACGGCTTCATCTAGGCTCTTTTCTCCTGATCTACACAGAAGCACAGTGATTCTTGCACTGCTCTGCACTAGATCTCCCAGAGCAAACGACAGAACAGGCTGAAATTGTTCCACTGGAGGCATTACGCTCGCCAGATCACTGTTTGCCAGTCGAACAGCGACTACAGGACCGAAGACGTTCCCCAAGAGTCCCATGGTCTTCTGATGCAGATCCTTTATCACTGCAGCCTTGTCATTCAGTGATGCTCCGGAGAAGGCAATCCGTTCATAAAGAGCAGGTTCAGTGCTCTTACGGACGTGTTTGTTCTCCTTCTCACAAACATCCAGGATCAGGCGCATAACATTTCTCACTCTGCCACAGTTTTCCTCAATGCTTTCACTTTCATTTGCTATGAGTGCAGGGGAAGGGCTTTGATTCAGGTGAGTGTTGAGTATCTTTAACAGTCTGTTGGTGATGTTGAAGTATTTGTGCACATAGTGGTGGAGGGTCTGCGTGGACCTTAGCAGTTCTTCTTTCTTGAGCTCGTCTTTCTTGCCAAAGAGCGCAGACAGCATTCTGTTGGTCAAGAGGAAAACGCTTGTTTTAAAAACCAAAAATCTTACAATCCATTCCCTTACATTTTGATCTGGTCAAAAGCATGTTTTAAACATTTCACTTTGTTTTTGTCAAATAAAAATCAGGAGTCATTGGTAAAGGTTTGTTAAACCATTTATTTCAGTGAATTAGGAAAGACTGTAGCAGACAGATGTATAAATGGAAAGGTAACAAATACCTCAAACATAATTTTACATACATAAAATGCATATCTTCACAGGTGAAATGGTGATTTTTTTTTTTTTTTTTGTGGTTGTTCATGGTACATGCCTGTTTTAATACACAAGACATCCAGTACACATTTATGCTTTCTGTTTTGAACATTATATTTTCATCTCTCGTTCATCTTCATTTTCAGTATTGTGTAACTGGAAAATAACTCAAAAATACAGTAAGAAAATATCCACTTATCACTTGGTAATGTTTAAGATAACTCGGATTAGATTGTGTAATTTACTGCATTCTGTCTCATCTCAAGACTAATCCTGACATAGGTTATTTGATCCTGATATTTCTCAGACGCTGGCCTGAATTCTTCCAAAGCCTTGTCATACTCTTCCAGGGCCCTCTCTAGTTTATCCCGCTCAATGCTCCCTATTATGGCCTGAGCAATCATATCAATCCCTGCGAATAACACCCCAAGCAAAACAATGCCTAAGACCGCACCTCCAATTTTTAAAAATAATTCTTTCATGTCTGTGAGAACATTTGGATTTTTAAATAGCCAGACAATAAGGTACGTAGCAACAGAAGCAATGGCAGCACCACTACAAATCGCATGAACAACTGATGCAACTAGCTGAAACTCAGGGACAGACAGAGTCATGTTCTTCAGTTTCTCATAGAGCGTCGGTTCCAGTTTCGCCTTCAGCTTCTCGTCAATCTTCTCCACTTCTGCCTGGATCTCACATATGCGTTCGATGAAGGCATCACAGTTCTCCTTCACAGTAGCTTTCTCGTTCAGGGCGATCGGACTGAAGGACAAATCTAAGTACTTGTTCAGAACCTCGCTGAGTTGGTTGGTGGCTCGGAAATTATTTTTCATCAATTCCTGAACCTCTTGACTTTTGCGGATAAGCTTCTCCCTTCTTTCGGGATTTTCAGGATAGAAGAGATCACTCCAAGACATTTTGCTTTATATTAGCGTCTTGAAACAAAGAGAGAAACAATTGTTTAGGAATTTCACAAACACTGATGCAAGTGTTTATGATAAACAGCCATTATTAAGGTTCCACATAGATTGCAAGAAGCAATGCAAAAGGCATTGCAGAAGGTGAGCAAAGACATTGTTTGGCTGTATTACAGCACACATAAATTACAACAAATATAAATATGTTTTTGACAATTCAGACTTGTAGATCTACTCAGTATCTAATGTATAAGCAGACACATTACTCAGAAAAGCCACACACCATGCATGACATATTTTTCACAAATTACAGTGAAGAGACAATGACTGAGGCGCAGACCTCACTGTGAATATTTTTTGTATTAATTTGTACAATTTGATTCAATCATGAAGCTCTATGCCATACTCCCAGCCCCAACCTAACCATCAGTAGGGCATGAAAAATCGTGCAAAAACTATACAAATGACACTTTTGTCTGTTGTTTTACTGTTTTATATATATAACAACAAAGAAAACATTTTTCAGTCTCTATAAGTAATATAATACTTAGTAGCTTAACATCATTGCACCAAAACTGAGTGAGGTAAGGTTTGCATCAAGAGCTTGATTTGTTATACACAGCATGTATTACGTATTAAGCATAAAGATCAAACTTTTGACTTTTCTGGGTTAGCTAACAGATTGCCATAGCTGGCGTACATACTAGCTGTAGGCTAATAAGTTGTTGATTTCCATTAAAATATTATTGGATAATGGAGGACTTTTTTTCTGAGGGAGAAGATAACTCCAGAGTCTATACAGCAAAAAGCCCAGTGTTAAATGAACTCTCCTGGGACTTTATTTGACTCCACACTCAAGAGTGTTAAAAGTAACACTGAAGCAGAGTTAAAGTTAATGAGATAATTAATCATTCATTAAGTGATGATTGATCATTATTAAAGACACCTGATGTTAACAAGCAGAATCACCAAAGCAGAAAATCACAAATTTTGAGAGACTATTATAGTGGTCAGTGTTTGCATTAGTTGGGCTCTTGACGCTTACATTTTTAACATTAGATTTTGTTTGGCTGTTGTAACTGAGTTATAACAGACAGACAAACCAACAGCACAAGTCACCATGAGGTGATGATTAGATTTTAACATAATTGTTATTTGATCTGAGTTATTGAACTCACTTAAAGTTTAATATCTGAGTTATGTCTCCTTTAATGATTATGTTGAATGCATGTGTATGTGTATATATTAGATTTCTTACAAGCTGTTGTGATCCAAAATCATCTGAAAAGTGTGACATCAAGAAGCAGCGTATGAATCACAACAACGGTGACAAACGGCATATTCAGATAAACAGATCAACTCTGAACATCACAAAACAAGCTACTAAAAAGTCACATTAAAACAGCAAAAATAAAATAGTAAGAATAAAAGAAATTACAAAGACAATTCAGCTCATAATTTATTCATGCCGCAATGCATGATGGGAGCCATGGATGAGTTCTGATTGGCTACAACATGCTTTTTTGATGGTCACCATTGCTGTGATTCTCACGCTGATTCTTCATGTCTGTGTGTTTTATTTAATCCATTTTTTTTTTTGAGCAAAATAAGTTTTAAAAACATCTATTATGTTGTTCACAGGGTTGATGTAATCAGTAAAAAAAAAAAAAAAACTCAGACACGTCACTACATGAAGACTATACCAAAACATAATTAAGGACACCAGATCACCTTTCCTCTGGTTTGTCTGGCTATTTTAACTCTGTTACAGCAGCCAAACAAAACCTAAAGTTAAAAGTGTAAGGGTCAAGAGCCCAACTAATGCAAACACTGACCACTATAATAGTTTCTTAAAAATTGTGATTTTCTCCTTTGGTGATTCTGCTTGTTAACATCAGGTGTCTTCAATAATGATCAGTCATCACTTCATTAATCACTAATTATCTCATTAACTTTAACTCTGCTTCAGTGTTAATTTGACACTCTTCAGTGTTACTTTTAACACTCTTGAGTGTGGAGTCAAATAAACTCCAAGGAGAGTTAATTTAACTCTGGGGTTTTTGCTGTGTACTATACAAAAAATCTAGATTTTGATTTTCAAAGATTTATTATAAAAACTGATTATTTATTCCCAAAATGCAATAAATCCATTAGGGGTCAACGCTTACTTTTCTTTTTAGAGAAAGTGTAAGTGATGGAAAGAGATGGCATAAGTGCAATCAAATTCATAAACTCTTGTTGAGGTTAATGTTTTAAATATACAATTTTGAACATAAAAAATATAAAATGATTTTAATAACTAAAAAGAAGATAAAAATGAAATGCTGCTAGTAGGTGGCGGTAAGTCACTGATTTAATTTCTGAATCATATCATTCATTTGATTCGTTCAAACGGCTGATTCATTCAGGAATAAAGCAAGTGACTCTTTTTATGAATGGGTAATTGATTCATTGACTTACTAGAAAATGCTCATTTATTTGTAAACGAAACCCGCTGTGTTTGAATGGAGATGTGCAGCGGCTCAGTTGTGACTTTGTTTCAAACTATTTTTGAAGATGAAATAGAGCAAAATCAGGCAATAGTGTTCTAGTCAGACAATGTAAGTCACTTAATATTAACTTCTTATTTAACAGTTGTATTAAATCAATATCTCACTTACAAACTCCCTTAAAAATCATTAAAGCTGTCGCTCATCTTAGTTCATCGCGATCTCACAAAATTATAATCAACGAATCTCTCTACACCGCTCAATGAATCTCTTATTTACACTTTCTCTACACTTTGTTTACTCAACGTTGAAAACTAGGATGCGGTGTGTATTCAAAGCGCCGCCTTTACTGTTTACAATGCATGAAATGCTGCGCTGTGATTGGTTGAGCGGATGTATCGCATTTTGCAGAAAAGGGAGAAAACATGACAGAATAAAGCCCCGTTCACACTAGAGGCTGAGAGGCTGGCAACAAGGTTGCTAGTGGGCGTTCCCACTACTGGTTGCCTTGACAGCAAATCAGGTTTCTTGCCGTTAAATACAAACATTTTCGAGGCAAAAGACTAAATATAATATAAATATAAATTAAATCTGTAAATATAAACAAAAAACAAACAAGAAGCAGAGCCTGCTTATTTCAATTGAGTATGTTTATCTATGGCTGAGAGAGGAGAACGATCACATGAGCTCTACCGTCTTCTTTCCTATTGGCTGTTGCTCCCAAAAGTCGCTCTTCATTTGCATAAAGTTGAGGGATTCTCAACTTTTTCGCGTCGCTGGACACGCCCCATCCGGTTGCCAACGGTCACTGTAGCTCAATGTCGCGCTTGTCGCCAGAAATCGCCAGCTCTCCATTGAAATGAATGGGATCGCGTCGCTTTGTCGCCGTGTGTCGCTTGTAGTGTGAACGGGGCTTTACACGGCGGATATCGCATTTTGCGCAAAATTGAAAACTGCCTTTTCAATAACGACCAGATACAATACTGATTTTGGCAGGAACTCAATTTTGTAAAAAAAAGGCGTTTGTCGCGTTTTGGAAAAGAGCTCTTCATATAGTAATATTACTTAAATAGTAAGTGTAACCTAAAAATGATCGCATTTAAACTCAACCAACATACATGTATTCATACAAACAAATGTTTTTATTATTATTATTGTGGTATAAATAGCTCTTTAGGGTAACAATCGCAGGCTAGCATTTTTAACAGCGTACATCAGTATCAGCATAATACCATGGTGATATGATGAATCGTAAGCCATGAAATCAGTTCATACCACGCACAGTCCAGATTTGATTCTGAAATCTGAACATTCTATAGCACTAAACACTGACACAATCATTAAACCATCATATCATTTATATTCAGTCATTCTATTAGGGGCCATTTGAGCGATTGCTGAGAATTGAGACAGTTGAAGCTAAGCAGTCAGTATCACTTGTTGCTTCTCCTGGGTGTTTGCTGTACAGGGTGTAATTCCAAGCTTTACCTTATATCAACATATGTGATATACAATAAAATACATTTGGGAATTGTTCATGCTTACCTGTTTTCTTCTCAAGACTGCCTGTTATTCTCGAGAGCTGTAGTTTGTGCTGCTGGTGTTTCTGATGTCTCCTGGATGAGCGATAGATGTTGATTTCTTCAGCTGAAGGGCTTACTGGACAGAGAGCAACTGCTGCAAAGCTTTTATAGTCCACCAGAACATCTTTATTATTGCTGATATGACATACAGAACTGTCAATTCAGTGGATTGCATGTCTCTGCCGCACACACACAGCATTGTGAGTTAACATTGCACAATTCATAATTTTTCTCAGAATTGCAAGTTTTATATTTAGAATTTTGATCTCGCAACTGAGTTTTTTTTTTTTCCTCAGAATGCTGCGTTTACATCTCGCAATCCTGATTTTCTCACCACACACCCTGGACCTGAAACAAGCATGAAATGTGACTCTTTCAGCACACATATCACATTTCAGTCCCTATATCACACTCTATAAGTAATATAATACTTAGTAATTTAACATCATTGCACCAAAACTGAGTGAGGTAAGGTTTGCATCAAGAGCTTGATTTGTTATACACAGCACGTATTACGTATTAAGCATAAAGATCAAACTTTTGACTTTTCTGGGTTAGCTAACAGATTGCCATAGCTGGCGTACATACTAGCTGTAGGCTAATAAGTTGTTGATTTCCATTAAAATATTATTGGATAATGGAGGACTTTTTTTTCTGAGGGAGAAGATAACTCCAGAGTCTACTATACAAATATTGGAGGAGGGCAAGGTAATACTGAACAAAACAAATGAACCCACTGCATGTAAAATGTGGAGGAGATGGGACCAGGAAGACAGGCAAGAACATCGGTGGTGAAAGATTGTTGGATGGAACAAGAGCATCCAAATATCCAGACAGGACAAGCACAGAAGGTGAGGAACACAGAACAATATACAAACAAATCAGGAAGTATAAAAACAAACTTTAAAAAGTGAACCTGTGCAGTTGTTGCTTTAAGGGGGTATTTCTATCTGATGCCACCTATAATTCAAAGTTTGTTGTTGTAACCTACTCCACAAAAATATACAACACAGAGCAAGAAAACATAATTTTAACTTAAATCCATTACATCAACCCAACATACAACTCTCAATAAAGCTCAGAACAAACACATTCAAAACAAACATACCTGCTTCATACTGATTGGGGCATTTGGTTATTATATACTTTAAGTTACAGCAAAGTGAAAATCCCAACTGACAGCACTACTCTTCAGCACAATGGTAACCACTGCTAAAAATAATAATAATAATTAAAGCTGCAAGCAGCGATGATAGGGCCCTCGCACCCGGGCTCACCGCCGATCGGTGGCGAATGGTGGGCACTATGCTTTTCACATAGTAAATTTAGGAGGAATATGTCAAAGTCATTTATATGTGCCAAACTTGCCGCTGCCAGTTGGTGGCGCTATGCCTATAACTGAATATTAGCATGTAGATGTGTTCAGGCCAGCGCTTTTGTCAAACATATGAAGTTTGGTGCAGATTGAACATGGCATGCTTGAGTTAGTGTAAGACATGACATATCCTGCTTCCAACAGGTGGCGCTATGATAATAACTGAATATTGGCCTCTAGATGTGTTCAGGCCAGGACTCTTATCGAACGTGTGAAGTCTGGGGCAGATCGGACATTGTATGACTGAGTTATAACAGCTTCTATACCCATGGTGAAACATCGAACTTTGTCAAGCCGCCACGGACACGCCCTCTAACGAAAACTCAAGATCTTCACAATTTAACATTGCAAAGGCCTTTAGAGTAGACTGACCGAATTTGGTGTTGATCTGAATAAATCTGTAGGAGGAGTTCATTACAGAGTACAACATGTCACTTCCTGTTGTCAGTAGGTGGCGCTATGATTAAAAGTGAATATGAGCATGGGCATGTGTTCAGGACCAGACTCTTATCAAACATGTGAAGTTTGGGGCAGATCAGACATTGTATGGCTGAGTTATAACAACTTCCTTTTTCATGGCGAATCATCGAAATTTGACAGGCTGCCACGGACACACCCTCCAACGAAAACTCTAGATCTTCGCAATTTAACGTCACAAAGGGCTTTAGATTAGACTGACCAAATTTGGTGTTGATCCGAATAAATCTCTAGGAGGAGTTCGTTTTAATATGACGCCTGGAAATGGCAAAAATGACACAAAATTTGCTGAGAAAATGAAAAATAACCGACTTCCTGTTGGGTTTTGGGTTTTGCTCCAAGAGACTTTTTTGTGGGTATTGGTGTGTTACATGTGTATACCAACTTTCATACATGTACTTGAAATGTAGCAGGAGGGGCACTTCATTGAACTTGAATAGGTGGCGCTGTCGAGCCATTTTGCCACACCCACTTCTGGAACCTATATCAGACGTAAATTTTCGCCAGGTCTGATGTGTGTGCAAAGTTTCATGACTTTTCGGGCATGTTTAGGCCCTCAAAAATGCGATTCATTTTGGAGAAGAAGAAGAATAAAAATAATAATAATTAAAGCTGCAAGCAGCGATGAAAGGGCCCTCGCACCCGGGCTCACCGCCGACCGGTGGCGAATGGTGGGCACTATGCTTTTCACATAGTAAATTTAGAAGGAATATGTCAGTCATTAATATGTGCCAAACTTCCTGCTGCCAGCTGGTGGCGCTATATCTATAACTGAATATTGGCATGTAGATGTGTTCAGGTCAGCACTTTCATCAAACATATGAAGTTTGGTGCAGATTGAACATGGCATGCTTGAGTTAGTGTAAGACATGACATATCCTGCTGCCAACAGGTGGCGCTATGATTATAAATGAATATTGGCCTTTAGATGTCTTCAGGTCAGGACTCTTAACAAACATGTGAAGTTTTGTGCAAATTGGACATTGCATGTTTAAGTTAGTGTAAAATAAGACATTTCCTGTTGTCAGTAGGTGGCGCTATGATTATAATAAAATATTGGCCTCCAGATGTGTTCAGGCCAGGACTCTTATCGAACGTGTGAAGTTTAAGGCAGATCGGACATTTTATGACCAAGTTACAACATCTTCTACTTCCATGGCGAAACATCGAAATTTGTCAGGCCGCCACGGACACACCCTCCAACGAAAACTCTAGATCTTCACAATTTAACATTGCAAAGGCCTTTAGAATAGACTGACCGAATTTGGTGTTGATCTGAAAAAATCTCTAGGAGGAGTCCGTTACAGAGTAAAACATGTCACTTCCTGTTGCCAGTAGGTGGCGCTATGACTAAAACTGAATATGACTATGGGCATGTGTTCAGGACTGGACTCTTATCGAACATGTGAAGTTTGGGGCAGATCGGACATTGTATGGCTGAGTTACAACAACTTCCTGTTTCATGGCATTAATAGGATGCATTAGCACTTAGAAAGTGTGTCTAGCATATTTAGCACAATATGGCATATTTTGCTGTGCTTTTAATAGACCATCACAGTGTTAAACATGTCACTTCCGGTTGCCAGCAGGTGGCGCTATGACTTTAACTGAATATGAGCATGTAGATATCTTCAGGCCAGGACTCTTATCAAACATGTGAAGTTTGGGGAAGATTGGACATTGTTTGCAGGAATTGCAACAACTTCCTGTTTCATGGCTTTAACAAGATGCTTTAGCACTTAGTAAGTGTTGCTAGCATGTTTGAGTGTGTTTTTAGCAAGTTTAGCACTCACTGGCTTATTTTTGTGTGTTGCTAATAGTGTATCACAGTGTTAAACATCACTTCCTGTTGACAGTAGGTGGCGCTATGACTATAATTGAATATTGTTATGTAAATGTGTTCAGACCAGGACTCTTATCAAACCTGTTAAGTTTGGGGCAGATTGGACATTGTATGCCTGAGTTACTGTAGCTTCCCGTTTCTTTGCATTAATAACATGCTTTAGCACTTAGCTAAGTGTTGCTAACATGTTATAGCATGTTTCTAGCATGTTGCTACCCTATTTAACACTTGTTGATATTTCTAAAATGTTGCGTTCATTACAGAGTGCAACATCTCACTTCCTGTTGCCAGCAGGTGGAGCTATGACTATAACTGAATATGGGCATGGGCATGTGTTCAGGCCAGCACTCTTATCAAACATGTTAAGCTTGGGGCATATTGGATATTGTATGCCTGAGTTACAGTAACTTCCTGTTTCATTGTATTATTAGCATGCTTTAGCATTTTAGCTAAGTGTTGCTAGCATGCTTTACTATGTTTGTAGCATGTTGAATATTAAGTTTGGGTCAGATTGGACATTGTATGCATGAGTTACAACAATTTGTCTTTGTATTAATATCATGCTTTAGCTCTTAGCTAAGTGTTGCTAGCATGTTTTAACATGATTCTAGCATGATCCTAGCCTATTTAAAACTTGCTAACGCTTTTTAATATGTTGCTAGGAGTCCGTAACACCGTTAAACATGTCACTTCCTGTTGTCAGGAGGTGGCGCTATAACTATAACTGAATATGGGCATGTATATATCTTCAGACCAGGACTCTTATCAAACATGTGAAGTTTGGGGCAGATTGGACATTGTTTACATGAATTACAACAACTTCCTGTTTTATGTCTTTAACAACATGCTTTAGCATTAAGTAAGTGTTGCTAGCATGTTTGAGTGTGTTTTTAACTACTTTAGCACTCAATGGCTTTTTAGTGTGTTGATAATAGTGTATCACAGTGTTAAACATGTCACTTCCTGTTGACAGTAGGTGGCGCTATGACTATAACAGAATATAGGCACGTAGTGTTCAGGCTACAACTCTTATCAAACATATTAAGTTTGGGGCAGATTGGACATTGCATGCCTGAGTTACAGTAACTTCCTGTTTCATTGCATTAAGAGCATGCTTTAGCATTTAGCTAAGCGTCACTAACATGTTTTAGCATGTTTCTAGCATGTTGCTACCCTATTTAACACGTGTTGATATTTTTAAAATGTTGCTAGGCATCCACAACAGTATTAAACATGTGACTTCCTGTTGCCAGCAGGTGGCGCTATGACTATAACTGAATACGGGCATGGGCATGTGTTCAGTCCAGGACTCTTATCAAACATGTCAAGTTTGGGGCAGATTGGACATTGTATGCCCGAGTTAAAGTAACTTCCTGTTTTATAGTATTATTAGCATGCTTTAGCATATTAGCTAAGTGTTGTTAGCATGCTTTACTATGTTAGTAGCATGTTGAATATTAAATTTGGGTCAGATTGGACATTGTGTGCATGAGTTACAGCAATTTTCTTTTTCTTTGTATTAATAGCATGCATTAGCTCTTAGCTAAGTGTTGCTAGCATGTTGTAGCATGACTGTAGCATGTTGCTAGCCTATTTAAAACTTGCTAATGCTTTTTAATATGTTGCTAGGAGTCCGTAACAGTGTTAAACATGTCACTTCCTGTTGTCATCAGGTGGCGCTATGACTATAACTGAATATGGGCACTGACATGTGTTCAGGACCAGACTCTTATCACACCTGTGAAGTTTGAGGCAGATCGGACATTGTTTGCCTGAGTTACAGCCACTTCCTTTTTCATGGCGCCACGTCAAATTTTGTCAGGCCGCCACGGACACGCCCCTCGACGAAAACTCAAAAGCTTCGCAATTTAACATCGCAAGGGCCTTATGATAACACTCAGCAAATTTGAAGATGATCGGATAAAAACTGTAGGAGGAGTTCGTTAAAGTACGAGGCCTGAAAATGGCAAAAACTGCACAAAAATCGTACAGGAAATTCGATATAACGGACTTCCTGTTGGGTTTAGGATGTTGTACCAGGAGACTTTTTTTGTAGGTATTGGTGTGCTACACCTGTGTACCGAGTTTCGTACATGTACGTGAAACGCAGCTCGAGGCGCACTCCGTTGAAATTTTATAGGTGGCTCTATCGAGCCATTTTGCCACACCCACTTCTGAAAACCATATCAGATGTAAATTTTCACCAGGACTGATGCGTGTGCAAAGTTTCATGAGTTTTCGAGCATGTTTAGGCCCTCAAAAAGACTTTTTACTTTGGAGAAGAAGAAGAATAAACAGAACAATTTCAATAGGGTCGTTACCGCTTTGCGTGCTCGGGCCCCTAATAAATATTCAATAGGGTCCTCGCTGCAGTGCTTTCGGGCCCCTAATTAAAACTTCTGAAGCGATAGAAAGACCTCGCACCAGACTCGCCCGATCGGTGGCGAATGGGTAAAACTTTTCTGCTCATAGTTAATTTAGGAGGAATAAAGTCATTTTAAATGTACCAAGCTTTACACCAGCTGGTAAGCTATGCCTATAACTGGATATTGGCATGGGTAATGTATCTTTAGGCCAGTGGTTTTGTCAAATGCTGCTGAAGTTTGGTGCAGATCAGACATTGCATGTTTAAGTTAGTGTAAAATAAGTCATTTCCTGTTGCCAACAGGTGGCGCTATGATAATAACTGAATATTGGCCTCTAGATGTGTTCAGGCCAGGACTCTTATCGAACATGTGAAGTTTGGGGCAGATTGGACTTCATATGGCTGAGCTATAACAGATTCTATTCCCATGGCGAAACATCGAACTTTGTCAAGCCGCCATGGACACGCCCTCTAACAAAAACTCACGATCTTCACAATTTAACATTGCAAAGGCCTTTAGAGTAGACTGACCAAATTTGGTGTTGATCTGAATAAATCTCTAGGAGGAGTTCATTACAAAGTACAACATGTCACTTCCTGTTGTCAGTAGGTGGCGCTATGATTAAAAGTGAATATGAGCATGGGCATGTGTTCAGGACCGGACTCTTATCAAAAATGTGAAGTTTGGGGCAGATCAGACATTGTATGGCTGAGTTATAACAACTTCCTTTTTCATGGCGAATCATCGAAATTTGACAGGCCGCCACGGACACGCCCTCCAATGAAAACTCTAGATCTTCGCAATTTAACGTCACAAAGGGCGCGTTGGGCAATAGAATTTGGTGGTGATCAAGATAAATCTCTAGGAGGAGTCCGTTACAGAGTAAAACATGTCACTTCCTGTTGCCAGTAGGTGGCGCTATGACTAAAACTGAATATGACTATGGGCATGTGTTCAGGACTGGACTCTTATCGAACATGTGAAGTTTGGGGCAGATCAGATATTGTATGGCTCAGTTATAACAACTTCGATTTTCATGGCGAATCATCGAAATTTGACAGGCCGCCACGGACACACCCTCCAACGAAAACTCTAGATCTTCGCAATTTAACGTCACAAAGGGCTTAAGATTAGACTGACCAATTTTGGTGTTCATCCGAAAAAATCTCTAGGAGGAGTTCGTTTTAATACGATGCCTGGAAATGGCAAAAATGACACAAAATTTGCTGAGAAAATGAAAAATATCTGACTTCCTGTTGGGTTTCAGATTTTCCTCCAAGAGACTTTTTTGTGGGTATTGCTGTGTTACATGTGCTTACCAATTTTCATACATGTACGTGAAACATAGCGGGAGGGGCACTTCATAGAAAATGAATAGGTGGCGCTGTCGAGCCATTTTGCCACACCCACTTCTGAGACCCATATCAGACGTAAATTTTCGCCAGGTCTGATGCGTGTGCAAAGTTTCATGACTTTTCGGGCATGTTTAGGCCCTCAAAAATGCGATTCATTTTGGAGAAGAAGAAGAATAAAAATAATAATAATAATAATAAATATAGCTGCAAGCAGCGATGATGGGCCCTCACCCCCAGCGCAATCGCCATGCCGGTAGTATCAGGAAAATGGTGCCCAGCGGGCACATGCTTTGACAGTAATCCTGTGGCAGTTTGGATTGAAGGGTTACAGCAATGAAAGGGTTAAAAGCGAACTGCAGCAACACTTTCGATGAAGCCCGTATTTATAATACTCTAAGGAGTGTTAGTTCACATGTAGTTGTACAATTGCTTACTGTCAATAGACTAGGGGGACCATCAAAATAATACATAATATATAATGTAAAAAATACATGTAATATGATATAGTCCGTTATAAATTAAGTAGATTTGATATGTTGTCCATTGTGTGTTATAAAAAATCATAATCTTAAAAGTTATAACCTCAAATACTCAAGTATTTTAATATATTATAATTGGTATGATTATTCATGAGATGATATAACATATTATAAGGTTTTTATAATGCATTATGCATTCATTTTAATCCGTTATAAATACCATTATAATATATTATAAATAGGGGCTTCATAGAAAGTTTTACCCAAAATGCTTTTACATCATTCTGATAGACTGAGAATGAGCTGAAAAAGATTCCTTTTCCTACGAGGTCATCTTATGTTCATCCTTGGTATTATAGTCTTCATCTGCTAGTTTGCATGTGTGATATTTGAAATGTTTTTGCGGTCTCTGAAAATATGATAAACATATTTCCTAAGAATTACTTGTTTTTCATATGTAAAAAGTTGTGAAGAGTTAGGATAATGCACTTTAAATACACTCTGTCTCTCTCTGTCTCTCTGTCTCTGACAGCCCCCCTCCCCCACTGTCAACACTCACACTTACACACACACTTAACGCACACACACAGAGTTAGAGTGAGAGAGTTAGAGTGAGAGCAGATGTTTAATAGTTTTTCATATCGATGGAACTAAGCATTTATTTCTCAGAATGACTAGTTCTATGTATGAACATTTTTTTTAAGTGTTTGGATGCTGCATTTTAATATTACGGTTATGTTTTTTTCTGCTAATTTAAAAAAATCACTATAAATCAACCGTTCAAGATATCCCAAATCCAATTTAACATCTTCAGTATGTTGGCATCATGTTTACAAAGTTTGGTGTGAACTACTTATTCCTGCTTGGAGAAGTATGAATTTGTTTATAACCTGATTTTTCCAAAAATCCACAATTAAATCAAAATAACAGACTTCCTGTTGGTCGCAGCTAATGGGTGTAAATTAGAAAGTTGTCCGGCTTGATGAGACCTATGTACATACCGAGTTTGGTGTCTGTAGCTAAAACTAACCCCCCCACTTTTGACAAAAGGTGGCGCTATAGAGCGCCTCCTCCACACCCGTTTATGAGCCTTTGCCAGTGTCTAACTATCATTAATACTGATGTGTGTGTTGAGTTTCATGAAAATCTAAGCTTATTAAGTGGCCCAAAAGCACAGGAAACAAATGTTAAAGTTTGACACGTTGCCATGGCAACAGCATTTAATGTATCAACGACCCCTTTACAGATTGTCATCGGCCGTGTTTTGACATTGTTCTGATGAAGTTTGAAGCAAATTGAATAAAATTAAGAGGCTGATTTAAAAGCATTTTGAAAATGACACACTTCCTGCTGCCAGTTGGTGGCGCTATAACTTTGACTTATGATAGTCACATCTATGTGATCGGCATCATACAACAAACAAACTCCTGAAGTTTCATCAGAATCAGACAATGTGTGCAATAGTTATTAGCCATTTCCTGTTTCTCATTTCTCGCCATAAATTTATCGCCTCGCCACGGCCAAACCGTTCGAGATATCAAAAATCCCTCCGCAATTTAGCATCCTCAATGTCTTGAGGTCATGCTGACCGAGTTTGTTGGCCGTCGGAATAAAGGCCTCCGAGGAGTATATCAAATTCCAGAGCATGCGCTTTTTAAACAGCCTTGAATAGCTCACTTCCTGTTAGGATTAGCTTATGACATAGAGTGCGTGAGTTGTTCGGCTCAGTGAGATCTATATGTGTACCAAGTTTCATATGTATACGTGCAAGTATGTATGGGATATACATCAAGTTTTCGGAAGGTGTTCCAGGGGGCGCTGTAGAGCCCCTGTGCCATGCCCGGGTCCCAATCTCTGCGGCGTCCTAATGGCCGCAGATTCCAACATGTGTGCCAATTTTCAAGAGTTTTTGAGCACGTTAAGGCCCCCAAAACCCCCCGAAAGGTGGAAAAAAAAAATAAAAATACAAAAAATAATTAAAGCTGCAAGCAGCGATGAACGGGCCCTCGCACCCGGGCTCACCGCCGACCGGTGGCTTTAGGGCACTATGCTTTTAACATAGTAAATTTAGGAGGAATATATCAAAGTCATTTAGATGTGCCAAACTTCCTGCTGCCAGCTGGTGGCGCTATGCCTATAACTGCATATTGGCATGTAGACGTCTTCAGGTCAGCGCTTTTATCAAACATATGAAGTTTGGTGCAGATTGAACATGGTATGCTTGAGTTAGTGTAAGACAAGTCATTTCCTGTTGCCAGCTGGTGGCGCTATAATTGTAACGGAATATTGGTCTTTAGATGTGTTCAGGCCAGGACTCTTATCGAACATGAAGTTTGGGGCAGATCGGACATTGTATAGCTGAGTTACAACAACTTCCTGTTTCATTGCATTAATAGCATGCATTAGCACTTAGAAAGTGTTTCTAGCATGTTTAGCACAATATGGCATATTTTGCTGTGCTTTTAATAGACCATCACAGTGTTAAACATGTCAGTTCCGGTTGCCAGCAGGTGGCGCTATGACTTTAACTGAATATGAGCATGTAGATATCTTCAGGCCAGGACTCTCATCAAACATGTGAAGTTTGGGGCAGATTGGACATTGTTTGCAGGAATTGCAACAACTTCCTGTTTCGTGGCTTTAACAATATGCTTTAGCACTTGGTAAGTGTTGCTAGCATGTTTGAGTATGTTTTTAGCAAGTTTAGCACTCAGTGGCTTATTTTAGTGTGTTGCTAATAGTGTATCACAGTGTTAAACGTCACTTCCTGTTGACAGTAGGTGGCGCTATGACTATAACTGAATATTGTTACGTAAATGTGTTCAGACCAGGACTCTTATCAAACCTGTTAAGTTTGGGGCAGATTGGACATTGCATGCCTGAGTTACGGTAGCTTTCTGTTTCATTGCATTAATAACATGCTTTAGCACTTAGCTAAGTGTTGCTAACATGTTATAGCATGTTTCTAGCATGTTGCTACCCTGTTTAACACTTGTTGATATTTCTAATATGTTGCGTTCATTACAGAGTGCAAGATCTCACTTCCTGTTGCCAGCAGGTGGCGCTATGACTATAACTGAATATGGGCATGGGCATGTGTTCAGGCCAGGACTCTTATCAAACATGTTAAGTTTGGTGCAGATTGGACATTGTATGCCTGAGTTACAGTAACTTCCTGTTTCATTGTATTATTAGCATGCTTTAGCATATTAGCTAAGTGCTACTAGCATGCTTTACTATGTTTGTAGCATGTTGAATATTAAGTTTGGGGCAGATTGGACATTGTATGCAGGAGTTACAGCAATTTGTCTTTGTATTAATATCATGCTTTAGCTCTTAGCTAAGTGTTGCTAGCATGTTTTAACATGATTCTAGCATGATGCTAGCCTATTTAAAACTTGCTAATGCTTTTTAATATGTTGCTAGGAGTCCATAACAGTGTTAAACATGTCACTTCCTGTTGTCAGGAGGTGGCGCTATAATTATAACTGAATATGGGCATGTATATATCTTCAGACCAGGACTCTTATCAGACATGTGAAGTTTGGGGCAGATTGGACATTGTTTACATGAATTACAAAAACTTCCTCTTTTATGTCTTTAACAACATGCTTTAGCATTAAGTAAGTGTTGCGAGCATGTTTGAGTGTGTTTTTAACTACTTTAGTACTCAATGGCTTTTTAGTTTTGCTAATAGTGTATTACAGTGTTAAACATGTCACTTCCTGTTAACAGTAGGTGGCGCTATGACTATAACTGAATATTGGCACGTAAATGTGTTCAGACCAGGACTCTTATCAAACATGTTAAGTTTGGGGCAGATTGGATATTGTATGCCTGAGTTACAGTAACTTCCTGTTTCATTGCATTAATAACATGCTTTAGCACGTAGCTAAGTGTTGCTAACATGTTATAGCATGTTTCTAGCATGTTGCTACCCTATTTAACATTTGCTGATATTTTTAAAATGTTGCTAGGCATCCACAACAGTATTAAACATGTGACTTCCTGTTGCCAGCAGGTGGCGCTATGACTATAACTGAATATGGGCATGGGCATTTGTTCAGATCAGGGCTCTTATCAAACATGTTAAGTTTGGGGCAGATTGGACTTTGTATGCCTGAGTTAGAGTAACTTCCTGTTTCATTGTATTATTAGCATGCTTTAGCATATTAGCTAAGTGTTGCTAGCATGCTTTACTATGTTCGTAGCATGTTGAATATGAAATGTGGGTCAGATTGGACATTGGGCGCATGAGTTACAGCAATTTTCTTTTTCTTTGTATTAATAGCATGCATTAGCTCTTAGCTAAGTGTTGCTAGCATGTTGTAGCATGACTGTAGCATGTTGCTAGCCTATTTAAAACTTGCTAATGCTTTTTAATATGTTGCTAGGAGTCCGTAACAGTGTTAAACATGTCACTTCCTGTTGTCAGCAGGTGGCGCTATGAATATAACTGAATATGGGCACTGACATGTGTTCAGGACATGAATCTTATCACACCTGTGAAGTTTGAGGCAGATCAGACATTGTTTGCCTGAGTTACAGCCACTTCCTTTTTCATGGCGACACGTCGAACTTTGTCAGGCCGCCACAGACACGCCCCTCGGCGAAAACTCAAAAGCTTCGCAATTTAACATCGCAAGGGCCTTATGATAACACTCAGCAAATTTGAAGATGATCAGATAAAAACTGTAGGAGGAGTTCGTTAAAGTACGAGGCCTGAAAATGGCAAAAACTGCACAAAAATCGTACAGGAAATTCAATATAACGGACTTCCTGTTGGGTTTAGGAAGTTGCACCAGGAGACTTTTTTGTAGGTATTGGTGTGCTACACCAGTGTACCGAGTTTCGTACATGTACGTGAAACGCAGCTCGAGGCGCACTCCGTTGAAATTTTATAGGTGGCGCTATCGAGCCATTTTGCCACACCCACTTCTGAAAACCATATCAGATGTAAATTTTCGCCAGGACTGATGCGTGTGCAAAGTTTCATGAGTTTTCGAGCATGTTTAGGCCCTCAAAAAGACTTTTTACTTTGGAGAAGAAGAAGAAGAAGAAGAAGAATAAACAGAGCAATTCCAATAGGGTCCTCGCACTGCAGTGCTCGGGCCCTAATAATAATAATAGTAATAATAATAATAATAATAATAATAATAATAAACGGAGCAATTCCAAGAGGGTCCTCGCACCACCGGTGCTCGGGCCCTAATAATAATAAAAACCAACAACACACACATAAATAAAAAAATGCCACATGGCTGGCAGCAACAAAACATCAAACATTATCAGATCTCTCTCTCACTTATTACAATTCAGTCTGACTTTATTTCTTTCATATTAAACTTTAACTGAGGTTAAGATGTTGATGTTGTATTGAAAATAACCAAGTTTGGAGTCACCGCTGTGGAGATAAATATTTGCTTTAATTGGGCTCTCGATCCTTGATTATTTAACATTAGTGATGGGAAGTTTGGATCATTTTGCTGACTTGGACCTTTGAGTCTCCTTCAGCAAAATAAATGATTTTTTTTTTTTTGAGTCATTTTGTTCATTTTAGCAAAATATAATTAAAATGATACCTGTTACCTCCCTAATACATCTACTGCTTACACAAACATTGATCACACTTCAAATAAATCAAAACTATAATGCTATAAGAAAATATTAGTTCATTGTTTACTAGGGATGGGACAAAAAATCGATTCACCTAACTATCGCGATTTTTTTATTTACGATTTTTTTTTT